>VMTU01000161.1:0-127172 GCA_016759055.1 Paramecium bursaria
ACCCCAACCCCCACCCCAACCCCAACCCCAACCCCAACCCCCACCCCAACCCCAACCCCAACCCCAACCCCAACCCCAACCCAACCCCCTTAAAGACCTGTTCTTTTCTTAACATTTAAGAATAAAAATAATTTTTAAGAATATCAGATATATATGTTTAAATGATAGGAAGATTATTCAAATAATAAAAAAATGAATTGTATATGAATCATTATATATCCCTATTTATAAGACGAATAAATATTTCTAATTATCGAAAATAAAAATAAAGACATAACCATTTTTTTATTAACTAATTTTGATTTTAATAATTATTTTGTCTTTGTTAATCTATCCTAATACTTGATTATATGACACAATATTTATATCTGGAAAAAAAATAAATTTTAATATCATTTGAAATGTTAGGAATGATAGAAAGAGTGAAATAGTATCCTTTGATAAAATAAGCATTCACGTTTTCTTTTTTTGCTCTAGTATCAGCAGCATCTGGAGTGGTTCAAACTCAATATTTTGGAGCAAAGGCTCCTTTTAGTTTTCTTTATTATGAGAGAATAGGCACATATGCAATTGCAGCATTCTTGATTAAAATATGTATGTACCCTTTCATTTATTTCTAGAAAACAGACACGCATTCGTCATAGGCTGCCTGATGTAGATGATCATGTTTATTTTAGTTAATTTTACAAAAATTAATGAATCTAATGAATATGGTGGTTACGCATTCCTTATTGGTAGTTGGTCAAATTTGCAAATCTGTATTCTATTATAGGCTACATTTATCTTATTCTTCGAAGATAAGATATATCAGATGATTTGTTTACAAATGCTCATTGAGGAGTAAAATTTTTCATATAAACTTTAGAAACGTTATAGAGAGGATTAAGGTTTTCATTGCTGAAAAAGATGTTCCTTCAATAACATATCTATTCGCATCTATCTATGTTGTGGCCATTTTTATTTCGATAGTTTATATTCAAAGAAAGACGTATCTCAAGGAACCTGAATAGAAATAGAAGCAAAATGAATATCTTAGTTTCAGGACATCCAATAGAAAGAAGATAGTCATTTACTTTGTTCTATTCATAACAATAATAATATGTTTGTGTGCAGTTATGATTAACCAAACAGACCCTGAAATGGTGAAAAATAAGGAATCTTTCAAGGTTGAAAGGGAGAAAAGTATATTAACACCATTTATGGTTATGAGCACACTATTCATACCATTTGATAGGTTATACACCCTATAAGCAATATTGTTAGTAGTACTCGCTTGCTATTGGGTAGCCTTTTAATATGAAATCTCATTTGAAATCGCATCTAGCTTCTACTTGTGTGCTTGCGTAATATTAAGACCAATTTTAGCAATGGTCTAAATGAATTACATCATAAGTTTTATGAGGAATTCTGGATATATGTAAATATATTAATATGCTTAGAAATCCTGTTGCTATTTCAGCAGTTATTGAATTAAGTATGAAGTTTTATAGAAATTTGGAATTAATGGATTTCTCACTTGGAATAAAGTCGTTTGAGCATTATTCATGGGTATTATAATATAATATGTAAGGTTAAATAAATGGAGAGTAATGTATTATTTTGCCTTGCGTTGGTAACAGGATTCCTATTTTTAAGACAGTTAAGTCGAAATAAGGAAGATCATTTACCATTAATTCATAATGCCGAGGAAGAAATAACAAAAAAACCTGATGATTATCAATTATAAATTTGAATATAATATTTTTAAGGGATAATTATTATTTATAGTGAATATTTCTTTTAATATCATTTATGATCCTAATATTCAAAAGTTGATAAATAAAAGAGTTTTATTTCTTTTTCCTTATATTAAAAATAATAATTTATGTATAATTGTGATAATTTTTATGAAAAATTAAATAACTAAGAAAGCAATTAAAATAGATCAAGAAGATGATGGTCATTTTCGCCCCTTATAACCGTAAAAGCCTGAATTTAGTGTGTTTAATAGAAAACAATAGAGAAAAGAAAAAAAGGCCCAATAAAAATTGAAGAATATTGAGAGAAACTATCATAATCATCAAAAGAAATAAGGGATAAAGAATGAAAATGATGGAGATCCTATTGATTAATAATAATAGGAACCAAAATAAGAAAAGTAAAAACAAAAATAAGAAATAATAAAACCAATTAAGCAAAAGGTTAATAAGAGGAAATAGGAATTATTAAGCTAAATAGAGTAAGAGGATTAAGAAATCTAAAGGCTAACATAAAAGCTCGGCTTGAAATAAAATAGGTTATCTAATCACATGATTAAAGAGGATGGACTAGATGATGATCTATTTGATTTTTTGGACCATATAGATTAGTAATTTAAAAAAGACAAGTTAGATGATTATAAACCATTTGAGCAAATACATAAAGATACAAAATTGAATAGAGATGAAAGCGAACCAAATGATGAATAGGAGAATAGTTAATAATCTGATGTTTGGTAGGATGATGAAGATGAGAATAATGAAGAGGAGGATAATGAAGAGGAGGATAATGAAGAAGAGGATAATGAAGTGGAGGATAATGAAGAAGAGGATAATGAATAGGAGGATAATGAAGATGAGAGTAATGAAAATATCGATGAAGAAGAATACTCTAAATAAATTTCTGATTCAATTAAGGAGGTAAAAAATCAAAGGGATTAAACTAAATATTAATAAAATATATCCCAAAACAATAATAATAAATTGTAGCAAAAGGTGCAAGAAAATTTATAATAAAATCATAAATAATAAGCAAATAAGGTTGAAGTAAAACCAATCTTAAAATCAAAATAAGAGGTAGTATCGGTATCTATTCAAGAACCAACTGTAAATAAAAATGATAATTTAATCGATCTAAATTCAGAATAAGCTATTGAAATCAGGAAAGCACTGAATAGAAATATAAATAAGGTTTCTGAAGCAAACATAAATATAATCGCCTAAGAAATCACTAAAATATTTGAAGAAAACCCTAAATAACTAACTATGAGTATATTTTCTAACATCCTGATTTCCTCAACAATAAAGGCTTAGAACTTATTGTAGTACTTGTTATCGTGTATTACAGCTATAAGTTGTTACATCCATCAAATATATGATAACTATTGTTTTGGAGAACTGATTAAATAATTGATAAAAGCATTGTTAAGCCAGCAAGATCCTACTGAGAGAAAGCATATGTGTCTGGTGTTAAGCCATTTCTATTTATTTGAATCTATATCAATAGATTTTGTGAAGGAATTTATAACATTCCTACTAGAGAAGATAGACGCAAACAGTTTGGAGAATTTAACCCTAATTATATAATATTGTGGAAAGAAAATAAGAGCTGATAATCCAGCTATTTTAAAATTCATAATAGAAGAGATCAAATAAAAGGTTTAATCTTAAGAGAATGAAAGTAGAACAATCTATCTGTTATCATAATTAAATGATTTGAAACTGAATAAAAAAATTAATTCATAGGCAGAAAAGTTAGATTTTCTAGTTAATTGGCTCAAAACCAAATGTTAGAAAATGAACTTAATACCTAAAGTGTTTCCTCAAGGGTTTAGATATTGTTATGAAAATAAATTTCTGAATTAAAACTGGTGGAGGCCCATAGTATCGAATGAGGAATAAACAAAACTTTATTAGGAGTTTGGCAAACAAAAGAAGAATTAAGACCTTTAGAAATTAGAGTAGTTGGCAGTAGAGTAAAAAATGATAACCGAGACTCGAAAAGCTATATTTATGATAGTCATGGGATCTGATGATTTATATGAGGCCACCGAAAATCTAATTAAAATGGGCTATCTGAAGAAGAAAAAATAAGATGTAGCTGTAGTAATATTAGAAGTTTGTGGGAATGAATTGACGTAAAAATATCAATTATCATAGTTATAATCCATACTACGCTGCTTTGGTAGAAAATCTCATGAATATGGATAAATCTCTAAAATCTAGTATCTAGTATGCCTTGTGGGATAAATTTAAATTGATTTCACAATTTAGCCTGAGGAAAATAGCCAATTTAGCATAGTTTAGTGCTAGTCTAATCAGAAAAGGTTGTTTAAGTATTCTGATAATGAAATGGTTTAATTTTAATCAATTAGATTAATAGTCAGAGAAGTACATTTGTTTAACTATTAAGTATTTCCTAAAAAAGTAAATATTATTTGTTATATAGAATTAAAATAGAAGTATTAGCAAAACAGTGTAAGAATCTATTTGAGAAGACAGATTATCTTACATTAAGAACAGGATTATAATACATATTGAAAAATTAATTTAGACATTTCTTAAAAGAGGATGATAAATAAATTTTAAGGGACTCTCGCATTATGATAAAACTATTGGAGGATGATTTAGAGATGGAGTGATATTTTATTAATTTTATGTTTAGAGTATTAAGGACATTTTAAACTTTGAATAAAGTTCCTAAATTCTACTAATCTATTGCACCTACTCCTACAGAGGCTGTCCAGAAAAAAATAGACCAAATCTAAGAAAGCTAACCTTTCTTTGTAAAAATTATGCTTATTATAAGGACAGGTTTGTATTTTTCGATCCAGATGTGATGGCATCCTTACCTTGGTTTTTGGAATCATTTGAACCTGTTGTTTCATTTGGGAGTAATGTATTACTATAATTGCATTCTTATGACATCCCTTGGGTTGGAGTACTAGGATTGACATGCCTATTTTCAAGATGCACATTATTACCATTGATCTACTTATAGATGAAGAGATCAACTAGATTGGCAACAGTCATACCAGCCATCTCGTAAATGAAGAAATTAATAGATAAGAGTAATTATAAGAAGACTAAAAAAATAATAACAAATATTTAGGTAGCCTACGGTATAGTGAAATAACAGAAATTAAAATGGATGAGGTTATTTTTATACAATGTGTTCCATATTCCTATGTTAGTAACACTAATTTGGAGCATAAGAAGACTTTTGGTGGATGAATCGTTTAAATCTACATCATTTTTATGGATTCCTGTAAAGATGTATAATATAAATAGTCACTGTCAGGCATTGATCCATACTATATAATCCCTACTCTGACTGTGGCCTGCTACTATTTTAATTTACAGAGATTCATTACTTAGGAAAATCAGAACACTATGCCCTCCAAATTAAGAGGGATCGGCTAGTTTTTGTTGATTCTTTGGCTCCCCTTCCTGTCTAATTGGCCAGCAGCGATTTCTCTTTACATGTGCTTCAACGCAATAGTGAGTGTTTTATAAACTTCACTCATGATAAGACCATCTGTGCAATAATATATAGATCCATAAATATTTCTATATCAAATTATCCTCCGAATGATTGAATATGATAAAAACCAATCATAGGCCTTAATTAATTCAATAAAAACTGCAGAAGAATCACACGAAGACAAAGCCATAACTGAAGAGGTCCTCTTAGCCCAATTTAATAAAGTGCTGATTGATTTAGAAGAAGAAGAATTATAAGAGCAAAAATAGAAGTTGGATAATTAAGATCCAAAAGTTTTTTGAATTATCTATTAATAATTCATTTCGAATATTTATATTAAATAGAATATAATAAAATGTGTTGTGATACCCTAGTTTAAAACTCGTAAAATATATAAAATAGAATATTATTTTATGATTTAAAGCACCATTATTATAATAGACTTCAAATAAATTTGGATAAAAGAGAATAATCATTTAGATTAATGATAAAAACCAAAATATTTTGTTTTTAACATGAATATTGGAGAGATGAGCACAATATGAGCATAGCTACTATTATAATATTTTATAGTTCAACTAAAAAATTATTTGAAATTTTATATAATAAATGCCATCATAATATTACAAAGGCATCATAGATATTGATGGAAAGATTGATTTCATATAAAGTGAAAGAGAATAATATCACAGTATTAGAACAAATTAAGGAGGAGGTTTTATGAAGTATGTTAATCATGATTAATAATAATAATCACTACATCAAGGATAATTATACGTGATAAATTTTATTTACGGTTTCATGCGAATATTCTATGAAAATAAATACTTGATTAACAAAATAGAGAGTGCTGAATATGATAATGGAAGCTATTACATTCTTATTAATCAAGATATTCATATAATGGAGCCTTAATATTTTAAGAATGATAATATTTTACTATAAGGTTCTATTATGAACATGGGGTTTCTAGATTTGGATTAAATTCAGAGAAGATTAGTTGCTAGACTATTGGCAATTATATATATACAGAATATTATTCTGCAGAATTAAATAAATTTGATTATTTAATAAGACATTTAGCCTTTTATTTAGAGAGTGGAAAATCTCTAACAATAGTTTGGTCTCTTGAACCTCCAAAATGAATTTATATAAATTGATTTACATTTAGAGCTATTATTAGTTTAAATCTTTAACAGGCTCTAGGATTAAGACTTCCTGTAAGAATTTCAAACTTGGCCAGCCTTAAATGAATGGCTCCATCAAGTTTGGGTTTAACATCAATTGAATGATCAATCGAATGATCAATCGAATGACCAATGATAAATTATACATAAGATTATTAGTAATTGTTATTTTACTATATGTATTTATATTGAGACCTAACTCTATGAATCTTGAGATTTCCATATTTCTATTTTGACTTTGACTTTGACTTTTTACCTTAGTGAGGAAACTTTATATCACCATTGGAGGAAATCAATTTAACAACTAGATTTTAATTTTAATTTATTTTATGTAAATTTTACTTTCCTCATCCTCTATTTTTTTTTTTTCTCACATATTATTTTTCTTCATAAGTTTTTTAAATAAATATTTTTAGCTTGTGAAAGGATTTATACGTATATTAAGACAATTTCTAATAATCCATTAAATAGAATAAATTGATAAAATTTGAGAAGCATTTTCTTTCGATTTTTTTGTCATAATAGGCGGATTTAAGGCCAAAAAATATTCTATTTAGATGATGCCGATTGCATAAATCGAATGTAATATAGGAAAACGATTCTTGACAACTCTCCATATAATATGGGATGAATTAACATTCAAACCTAATCTAGTACTATTTGGCCCTGTGCTCTATGTTTAAGTGGAATATAATTTAAATACACTAAATATGGATTGTAGAGACTCCTAAGAGCAGAAATATGAAAAGAATAACAAAAATCCTCAATTCATAGATGGTTGAACTGATACCTATTTTCTTATTCTTCCTTTAGTTACCTAGTAACTGGATAACACATTGGAGGGTTGGTTTTAGAGATTTATCCACCAAATTCTCGAACTATTTAAACACAATCAAACTTTTTGTACTATAAAGTGTGACCGAAGGGATTGAAACTCCTTTTCCACTCGTTAATATTCCTGTATCCTAGTTCTTTAAAAGAATAAATCAATTGAACGAGGAGTATTATGCTAATTTAAAATATGTAAGTTTTCCTGTACCTTTTGAGCTCTCTGACATATCAAAAGCTTTCAGGTTAAGCATTATTTTGTTATTAAGCATAGCTTTCACAAAGTCTGGAGCGATTTCATATAGAATCCATAGGATTCTACGCTTAATTTTTAAATTAATTTCTAGAGTATTTCTTTGATCAGCAGATTGGTCTCAAATAGAATACTATATTATTCTACTTCATGAGAAGAGATGAATAAAGTTATTTTTGTTCATTTACCTAATGACTGTAAGTTGTAAATTAAGCATGCTCATTCTAAGATCTGTATCAGATCATTAATAATGATGTGAAAATAACTTTAGGGAACAAATAGAAGGCAAAAATGAATAGATAAGTTTATGATGGTTTGAGAAATAATTTAAAACCTCTAACAAAACTAAGCTTGTTGATAATTTTTATAACTACCGAGAATATAAGAAAGAATATTTTATTTAGAATATATTCAATAAAAACAAGATTATACTTCAAGGTAACATAGATTTTTTGAATTAATATTATTTTATGATGATATCTTAAGTTTCTAAATGGAATAAATTTATTACAATAATCTTATGAATTATACTCTTTGGTTTCGTTATGAGATGGACGACGTCAAATAATCAACCTCAATAGTGCCTATTCATGACAAGTATTAACTATATACATTAGGCCTGATGATGCTATTGAAATAAACACTCTAATTTTCAACAATGAAAGTGATCTTGATAACTTCACAATAAAGTTTGCAGAAAAAGGGTTCCTACCTTCTTAGATAAAATCTATGTTTTTTAAGTAGAACAGATGTATCATTTATGTGTAAGCAATTAAATAACCTCCCCTCATAATTGATGACAATCTTCATAAAATAGAATTGGAGAATTATAGGGTAATCAGGAAGAAGTATGGATACCACTATAAACAATTATCAGTCTAAAATGATTTAGAGCAAATTTTTAAACTTATTTATATTGTTTTAGTTCAATAGAGAAACATTTGGTAGAAATATTTTGGGTAATTTTATAAGTAATGGTTTGTTTAACAAATTACGATCTTAATGTTATTATAAAACCAAAAGCCTGAGGAGAAGCTAATGGAAAACACAATCAGTTAAGCATATGAAATAAGGTCATATCTTATTAAAGCACTCAATATAGACAGAGAAACTAGAAATAATCTTCTTTAAGCTACCATTAAATAAATTGATTTAATGGAGGGATTTAATTCTAATCACCCTTAGGATAAAAGCCCTCTAGACTAATTGGCGGATATTAAGTTTGCTGAACATGTTTGGAACGATATTAAGACTGATTATAACAAAAATTCACAGGTTATAGATTGCGGACACGTAAATTGAAATATAATTTAAATAAACAAATAAACAAAAAAAGACAAAAATTTTATATTATATAATCATTTCTATTATTTACGATTTGAAGATGATCCCCTTTAACTGATTTATGAAAATTATTATTTCATATGAGTAGAGGAGCTTTAAATTCTCTTCAAATGTGATGGTCGCCATGTTTCATTATTCTAAGGACTGGTATGTTTTTATGAAGAGGAATTCTTGGCGCTTAGTTAAGATAACATTCTTGCAATCTATTATAATAATAAAAAATTTATTAGTACATAGTTCTTATCGATTATAGGTCTCTCTGATAATACAGTGCTTAAAGTATCTTAACTTTATCTCTACTAATACTAGGATCCAGTTTTTTGGATTAAATTTTGGAAACTCTTCCTTAACATGGATAATGGCATAATATTGGTAGGTGTTAGACAATTCTTTTAAGTTCTTGACACACCTATCTTTGTTTGATTTTCAGTGGTAAGCGTCTCGATCATATTTAATTATAGGTTTTTCTTCTTAGAAAGAGAAGTTTAGGTTCGCTTTTTTTCCATTAGATGATCACTTTACACTCTGATCTTTGGGGCTTTATGAACAAACATTTCTTTATGCTCTTCATTGCTGTAGGTGAAGAAATCAAATAAGTCTTCAACAGATTCTAATTCTCCATTTTAATTTTTAACGTTAACTTCTTTAATGTCGATGTTTAAGAATTCATGGTGGATGCTGTTCTCGTAGATGTCTATGAATATAGGCATCTAGTAGGCTTTGTTTTTAACTAATTCCCAATCTACATCTTCAAACCAAAGGTGTTATTTAAGGGTCTCAAAATCTGTTATTCGTTTCCCAACATCTTTATGTAATAGTTGTTCTAACAATCCTAATACTTTGTCTGAAATTTCTTCAGGGTAGGTTACTTCTTCATTTTGGATTTTGGCAAATATATCTTCTGTATTTTATGAATAATGTGGAGGTAAGCCACATAACAGTTCGTATAAGAGGCATCCAAGAGTGTAGAAATCTGCAGGGTAGGAATAACCGATTCGACTAAAGGATTTAACAAAATTACTACTTGACGATTTCGGGAGGCATATATTCGGGACTACCACAAAAACTGTTTGTGGTTTAATCGTTTTCTAGATCTAATTTTGATAATCCAAAATCAGTTAATTGGATGTGTCCTCGTAAATCTATTAAGATATTTTCAGGCTTTTTGGAATATAAAATATGAATACTTTAAGATCGCGATATAAAACTTTATGATTGTGTAACTCCTCGAGAGCACAGATAACTTCACAAATATATTGTTTAGTTTCATCTTCTGTGAATCGATAGGTTTGTAGGTGATAAAACATTTCTCCTCCTGGAGAGTATTCCATCAAAAAGCATAAGTAATCTT
Source organism: Paramecium bursaria (assembly GCA_016759055.1). Lineage (NCBI taxonomy): Eukaryota > Ciliophora > Oligohymenophorea > Peniculida > Parameciidae > Paramecium > Paramecium bursaria. The sequence goes on from VMTU01000161.1 coordinate 10,184, forward strand.
TTGTAGCGAAGGTAGCATAGAGGGGTATTATGAATTTGCTCTTATTTAGGACTTAAGTTAATATTTTTTTCTCCCTCAACACCTATTCTAGTCTTCTGCAGTCAGTTATATACTATTTTTTAATCATTTTTAGAGCGAATAATCTTGCTGATATTTTATGTCTAACCAAATAGACTTCAGAAGTCCCCCCTTTGCCTATACATCTTTCAAAATTAAAGGCTCTTATTGATAATTCTGCAGGGCCATTTTCTTTATAAACTCCCTGGAGCCATTCGTTGGATTTTAACTTCTGAACTAATAGGTTAGCTGTTTTAAAAATTTTAATTATTACCTCGTTCTTCGGGGATACTAAGTATATAATCTAGAGTCAATGATCCTTATAGAGTTTTGAGGCAAACAAGTTTTTCAGGATAGGGAGTTTATGGATGTTCCCTAATCTATTATGTTATATTGAATATACTTTATTAAATAAGTCTTAGAGTGTTTTCTCGGGTTATATCTCGATTATTAGGTGTTTGTCATGAAGTTTAATATTGAACTATCTGGCTCTGGCTCGAGTTTTAGTGTTCATATTAATATGCTTAAATATATAATTCGACCTATTTTCAACTATCGCACACTGCCGCCAGAAGTCTATTTCATCAATCAGAGGGATTCGAATGCAACTAAGAAGACTTATGGTTTAAAGTTGGGTCCACTTGAGAGAATGAACATTCGAGATTAGGATATGGATATTGCTGGAGATTCGGTCACGCTGGTTGGTGCTCCATACGGACCTTACAAATAGAGCGGTACGTTAGATGCGTTCACTAAAATTAATCTCAGAGAGCATCCAGATTTGATTATGGTCTAAGTCGATCCTTCTGCATTTATTGCTAGATCAAGATATAGTGCATATAAGTGTGCATTATAAGAAGTTGAAGGTTATGAGAGGAAGGATATTGAAATACTCGATCCAATCAAACCCTATGATTGGGAGGAATGCGTAGTGAATTTGACTGTTTTGGATATGTTAGTGCATAACAAGAATTTTGAGAAAATAGATTGGACAAAAGGATTAGCGACGTATAACTATGAGGAATTACAGGATAAGAGTGTGGTTGAGAGTAATAAGGCACTATTTATTGATTGTATTGATAAGCACATTTTTAATGGGAAATATTCAGAATATAATCTCATTAACTAAGTTACTTATACTGCATTGATGGGAAAGCATAAGGTTATGTTGGGGGATATGCCAGAAACTTTGTATAAGATAAATTTAGGAAATACTCTTGAAATTTAGGAAGCTCGAGACATATTTAAGTTTGTGCTCTAGAAAATTAAACAAATGGAGGTTCCAATATCGATGAAGTAGGCTACTCTTGATTTCTTGCCACACATCTTTTAAGCTCCAAGAGATCTCTATATGGCAGGATTGCTAAGAAAATCCTTTAATGTATCAGAGACTACAGCTGCATATATTGCTAATCCTCATGTTGGACCAATAAGTGAATATTGGGAGGCACCACCTTAGGGGATTAGTTTTGGAGAGGCAAGCAGAATACCTGCTTAGAGACCAGGAGAGACTAGTGAGCATTAGATTGAGAAGTAGGCAATATTGGATGTTTTGTTAGAAACATACACTTGGTCTGAACCATACCTTTCAAATCCTTTCCCCTATTTGGTTCAAGATATTACTAAAGTAATATATTAAAATTAATAAAAGGTATCTCCTCAAGAATTGAAAAGTATGAAGTCATGTTTCATGGCCTATTATCAGAAATATTCATCTTTTAAGGATGAATTGCAGAAACAGTTACCCAACTTTAAGAATCACTCAGAATTGAGATATCTGGAATATTAATATGATAAAAAAATCTAATATGAGTAGTATGATATAAACTCCCATAAAGGTAGAGAAATCAAATAGATAAAAAGACTATAAATATCATGATCACTTATTTTATTTTGCTTATTCAATCCAACTAGTCCATCTCTTAGTTTGTTAGGGTATGTGTACTGATTCCCAAATTGGAACAAGTTTTTTCTTATGTTTTTCCTGTATTCTTTACAAATATCTCTATTGGGATTAGTCTTTAAATGCACCAAAATCCCTCATCTTGCTGATCTGATTGGGGGATAAGGGGTTAATTGAATCTATCTATAGAGATCTCTATTCATATAGTCTATCTACACTAAGTTTGAGATTATGTTATAATTTTGAGTCCAATTTTTATTTATTCAAATATCGTCTATGTAATTGATCCATTTTTCCTTCCAAATTAATTAGTTCCATCAATTTATTTGATACATCAGCCTCCTCAACGTAATTACTTACTTCTAGACCGTTTTCTGTTTAGTATTTTGAGTATTTCTTCAATTAACCTAAAAGCTGTCGTTTTCGTTTAGTGGCCACATCTACATATTATATGAATATACCATCATTCACCATCTTGGATACCAATTTAGACAAGTTTCTATTAAGATAATGATAAGAATCAGGGAGGTTTAAATCTTCTCTAATTTGTTCTTCAATAACTTGCTATTTCTTCTAGCCCATTAATGAGAGCGATGCAGTTCTTGTTAAGTTACCCATAGCTATTTGAGATAAGGATTTCATATAAAGTGGATTGGTTTCATATCTATCAGTTTCAGAAAATAGAGATGAATTCTATATTGAGGTGCGAACATCAGGTAATTTTAATTAAGGTGATTTAGTTGTCTTTTCATGAGATTAGGCTTATTTAATCTCATTTCTCATCTAATCACCAATATCGGTTATAAGTAATCTATTCATGAAAAAAATTATATTTTTTAACAAAAAAAGTTATTATAATCAATCTTTCATAATTGTGAATTCTGGTAATGAATTTCCTAAATTTTTAAACTTAGCATCTCCACCTACAATTTTCTCTATTGTTGATTCTAGAATATTAATAATAAATGTACTTATTGATTTAGCACTTATTTCTCCATCATGAACGAGATATCGCTTTCTATTTCCAGGATTCAAGAACACTAATCTTGGCTCCCCTTTAAATCCTAATGATTCAGACCACTTTGATATATGTTGAAAATACCTTTTATTCTTTCTAACCATCCAACCACATAAATTTATAAATTGTTCCTCTGTCGATCTTGCTTTAATACATGTTGTGTAATTATTTCAGTTCATCTATCTTGGCATTGTCACTAGATAATTAATATATGTATTTACGGGTTATTTCCATTGTTAATATAAATAACACAGAGTGCACCTTCAACCTTCAAACAAATATCGTTTGCAGATTTCTAATTCAATTAAGGAACTAATTAGGTCATCCACTCTTTGGTTGCTTATGAATCTTATGAAGATCCTCCTCCTGGAACAAAAACCTCAGAAAAAACATTAAGGAACTCGAAAAGAGCCTTTGTTATATTTTGATTAAATACCTTAAACTTGAAATCTTCTCCTTTATATTCATATGGTTTCTTCTCGTTAGCTTTGACAACAATCAATTTAGGAAATTTCTTAATACTGTATCTATCAACCAAGTTTTATTCTTCCTTTCTAATAATACCAAATGTAAGTTTTTTCTTATTATATTTTAATAGTACTTCAAATTCAACGCTTAAGCCTTTATAAACTAATGGTGTTCCTTTTTTTTCGTGGAATAGTAAGACTTTGGGTACAGATGGGTTCTCAGTGATGAATGTTTAAATATTTGACTCTGTGATTTCAATAACGTTGTTATGTAGATATTTGCTAGCAAATTTTAGAATTTCTTAAGTATTTAGTGGTCCATCATAGTCCACTGCTGGAATTGGGTATGGTGGATATATTTTGAATGTGGGATACTTTTAGACTTGTTCTTTTTAGCATATTTTCTCAGATTCATCACAATCACATGATCCAATCCTAAATATTCCCTTATATTCATTTGTGAATTCATCGAATTGAGGGACAAATTATTTGCTTTCCCCATCTTTGATGAGAATATGAAAATACCTGCAAATCTATAAAAGTGAACTATAGTGACAAATTTTGTAGTTTATCTGATTTTGTTGATTTGCTTTTCGAAATTAATCTCACTAATGGGTGTCACATATGACTTCTTAACATCATATATGGCCTTACTGAAAGTGCTTATAATGAGGGCAAAAATTAACATAATAGACGTGTAATTTATTCCTATATTTATATTATATTTTTAGAATCTCAATGCACGTATTTAGAGAGAATATTCTAGATAAATATATTAAAAATAACAAAAATAATTTATGCAGAGAGCACTTCTACTTTGTTGCCTATTGCTTTCAACATATGCAATATTTGACTAATCAGATGTCCTACTACTAACTCAAGAAGATTACAAACTTAGAACACAAGATGACAAATCATATTGGCTATTGTTAGAATTCAATAATTTGGATGCAGGACAAGCACACGTTTACGAAAATGCTGCAAAAGCCCTTAAAGGGTTTGTGGCCGTCTATGCTTTGAAGACTGATGTTGAGACATTCAGATTGTCAGCTATTAGCAATGGCTAAAATAATGAATTCAGCGGAGCATGGGATGCTAAAGAAATCGTCGTTTTTGCATTTGACTTATTGAGAGAGGTATATTTAATTAATAATCCAAGTATGCATTCAAGAGAGTTGGTAAGGTGCCCAAAAAATAAGAGAAGGAAACACTTGATGAATCAGATGTCATTGTGATCAATGATGCTGATGTTGATTCAACAATTTTGAACTCAAAGGATGCTTGGTTCGTTGAATTTTATGCTCCTTGGTGTGGTCATTGGTAATTTTAATTCTCTAACATTTTAGTAAGAAATTGGCACCTGAATGGGCTAAAGTTGCTACTGCTCTTAAGGGAGAAATCAAAGTGGCTAAGGTTGACGCTAGTGTTGAGGGAGCTAAATCAAAAGAGAAATATAAGGTTAATGGATTTCCTTCAATCAGATTTTTCGGAGCTGGTGACAAAATAGATGGTGATTTTGAAAACTTTGATGGAGCTAGAGATTATGAGGCATTGGTTTAATGGGCTAGAGAGACGAATAGAAAACTAAAGCCATTATATTTCAATTAATTGAAATCTTAGGAATAGTTGGAGACTGAATGTTTGAAGAGTTAAGGATTGTGCTTCATTTTATTCGTGCCTGATATTTATGAGTGTAATGAAGAGTGCAGAGAGAGATACCTTGAGACATATAGAGAGGTTGTTAAGCCATTGAAATCTAAGCCAATTGTTCACTTTTGGAGTGCAGCTGGTGATTAGTATGATTTTGAGGAACAATTTGGAGTAACTGGTGCAGGGTAAATATATATTTAATTTCAAGTTATCCTGCATTGTTGGCATTAAGTCCAAAGAAGGGGTTATCAGCAAGATAGAAGGGATCATTTAGTTCATAGAATGTTAATAAATTTATTACAAATTTACTTAATGGAAAAGAGGCGTTATAAAAATTACCAGCAAAATTGTAACCTATACAAACAATAGAATGATATATGTGTAATTTTTTTATTCAAACATTTTCGCGTCTAATTTTTATTGTCTTAACGGGAGACTATGTAAGTTCTCTCTCAACAATCTTCTCTGATGAACCATCTGAAGTTGTATCATTATCACTCTAAACACCCTCTGATCCACCTTAGAGCAGATTAGTCGACATATCATCATCCTTCTTACTTGTTGCACATCTCCTGAATAGATCAGCCCATCCCTTATAACCATCTGCAAAAAAGAAAAACAAAACTCCAACAACAAATTGCCATAATCCTAAAATTTCTAATGAGTGTTAAAATGCCTATTTATAGATATAATATAATACTCTTTTTTCTTAGAGTGCTAATTCAGGGCTTTCTTATGGATTTACGTTACCTCCAAAAGCATCGTATACGGATCCACCCAAAAGAGGTCCTAATAGAGATCCAAATCCCATAGACATAATAAATAAGGCACTTGCCATATCGTTAATTCCAGATTTGAGTTCTGGCTCGTTTATGACTGGAGCCAAAAACTCAGAAATTTGAGGTATCGATGGTAACATACTGAATGCCTGAGCACATCCAACACAAATTAATCCAATAACGACTGGTGCTATAGTATTCCCAGTTCCCCAAAATGGAGCTTCAATCATGTTTCCACAAAAGCAAATCAATAATGAGAGTGACATGAAGAAGGTTTTCTAAACAATCTTTTGTAATTTAGGTATGACATTAACGAGTGTGATATAAAACACAGCTGGAACTGTTAATATTAATGCAGCATAATTGGGTGATATTCCGAAAGCAGCCATATGATTTACAAAAAATGGATTAAAAAATATATAACCACATGTTATGGTCATAACATTCATGATAGTAACAACGACCTTTTGTGAATTATATTTAAAAATACCTTAACTGATTTAAATGCTCTACCGATTGGTAATCTTTTCTTCTATTCAAAGCTTTTCAATGAAGCATCAGGTGGCATTTACAAATAAATGGGAATTTCAGCTAGGATGAAAAATGTAGCTATAACAAAAAAGGGTACAGAAAATCCAAATAAGGCATTTAGGACAGATCCAATGATTGGTCCAAACAGTAGTCCAAGGCTATATTTGTAAAAAAAAAATACGCTGTCATTGTTTCCATGATGCCTAATTTCTTTTAAAATTCTCCTGGCCAAAATAATGGTACGTAAGCGAATGTGACAGTTGAGTAGACGGATCTGGACATTCCTTGAAGGATTCTTGTTATCATAGACATGGCGAGAAACAATCCTTTATTACCTGTCATAAAATTAAGACATCCAAACAGAACCTATACACAACTTTAGAGTAATAGAGCGCACATTAAACACCGCTTACGTCCTTTATTGAAATATCAAATACCCCATATTGAAAGCATAGCTCCAATCACTAAGGAGAATATAATAGATCCGAGAGGATTAATTCCGAACACCAAACCAATTTAAGTGTATGATAATCCTGCCTCATTGGCTGCTAAATCAGGATAAAATGGAGCTATCTAAGAAACTCCAACGTTTATAACGAAGTTAGTTACACAAAATGTTAACAATCGCGGATCTATCCACTTACTATAAATTTGATTTATAATTTACCCCTCGTATTTTTTGTTCTTAAAGACAGCTTCTTCGGGTGTCTTTGTACGCTCAGGTTCCAAAACCTAGAATGCTTGCATGTTTTATTTGGAATCTGACATTTTGTTTTAATTATAATTAATATCCATTAAAATTGTTTAATATTGCTTATAATGCATGACTGAATAGGGTATTTTTTCGTGATTAAGTCTTAGGTGAGGTTATAAATATTAATATAAAAAGCTTATTTTTGGGAGAATTATATATTACTCAGATAATTAGGATTATCCATATATAATTATTATAATAATTTTAATTTTTTATAACAATATTTCCTAACAATTAATTAAATATAATAAATCATATTAATATAAGAGCAATTAATGAGGGTACTAAAGCATATGTAGTATATTCTGGTAAAGTTGATTAAGTAATTTCGTCTGTTTCTACATAGTCTCCACATGATTGTAACTGTTGATCCCAGCTGCATTTGTAACTACTCAGACACATACTCAAATTATATTGTTGCTTGCATTAACTTTGACACTTTTTATCCACCACTCTGCAACTATCAGGGCAATCACTCGCATTATATGAGGAACATTTTAACGAATAACATTTATTTGTTCCATATTCTAAATAGCAATACTTACTCCTCTCCAAACATACACAGGTGTCGGTGATCTCTTCACATGCAACACAACTTAGATCTTAGAGCACCACACAGGTTTAGGTCTCTGTTTATACACCTTCACATCCTTAATAAGTTTATGCTAAAAACCTATATATATATTATATGATTACCTGCAAGGTGTATCAGTACATACTTCATATTGGTCAACCCATCCACACTATTTATTCTAATATTTAGCAATTATGCAACTGTCATAATTAGAAATCAAATCACATTTACTCTAAACCATGCATTATTTGTTGTTCCAGTAACATTCTTTAGTGTTTTCACAAGAGGATTAGGATAAGAGTGAGCATTCTAAAGTAGTGCATTTATTATTCTTATAGACGCAATAATCTTCAGGGCATATGGTTGTTAAATTTTCGCAAATCAAGTCAGTGCATTTGTTATTATCCTTTATGCATTTTTAACCTTAAACGACTAGGTCACAATTATCAGAATCAATATTGCAATTTTATGCTTATTAGCATGTATATGACTTATCCAAATAGCATGGGTATCCATAAAAATAGCTTCCACCACATTATTTCATATCTTTGCAGGTTAAATCTCTGCACTATGAAATTTAGAATGTCTAGTCACCTTATTTATAGGTTATTAGGTCATTGTAACAGTAGGATAGGGATTCACACTTGCTTTAACCTTCAATTTAAGCGCATTTAGGGAAGTTCTACTCATACAAGGTGCATTAGCAGCCATTATTGTATTCGCAATTCTATAGATTATCACAACCTGCCTAACTCAAACCTTGAGTGCTACATGTCTCAAACGATGGTTTGACACACTAAAAAGAAATAGGATCATATTTGCATGAATCCAATGCAGACTAACAAACATCAGGACTAGCATAGCCAATATTAAGACATTTTTTATTCTCTGTTGAGTACTAACACTATCCTTCCTGATAAAGGCATCCTTGTAAAGAAACACACGCCTCTAAACTTAGTCCTGCAGTAATACAAGTATCACTTAATAAAACTGGTGCGCATTTATTTACTCCATCAAATTTGCAAATACCCTAGACTTAGGAACAAACTAATGCATTAACATCAGAGGGAATATTCTCACATGTAACCAAGGGGGTAAATTGTTTACATTTGTTATCAATCCATTAACAAGGTTAAGTGGATATCTTTAGACAAGCTGCATAATTAATTCCCAAATCTTCACATTAAGCAGTGATATCAAACTAAACACAATTTCCATTCTTAAATTAAACAGGATTACCTAAACATTGAGAACAAATAGTTGGACTAACATCGTTATCGATGCATTATTTTTTGGATGGATCATAGTCATCCTTCTAACACTAGTATGTTAGTGAATTCCATCTGCATCTCTGTGTTGTAATAGCCACACAGCCTAATCTATTTATTCCCTTCGTATCGCAACTGAAATCAACCAATTGCTTGCAAGCGTGTACATCAGAATCAAACTATGCTGGTTCAGTAGTTACTAGCGCACAGACATTTTAGTTTATCATGGTATATTAATATAAGCTAATTGATGTTTGAGGTTTTATTATTTGACACATTTGATCAAAAAAGTAACAAAATTGATCTATTATTATGAAAAAGAAATACTTGTTTAAACGACATTTAGACAGGCTAATTGACTTAGATAATTAGAGCACCCAATATTGGTAATATCAGCAATAGAAGTGCAATCTCCTCTCTGATATTAAAATGTTGAGATCTATTATGTTGTAATAATCCACTAGCACTATTCCACTGTCTGAACCATGCAAGAATTATAATTAACAGGGTCACTGCAACTCGTAAATGTGTCCATAACTCCACAAGTGAGGGTACTTTGATAGAATTTACAGTACTAGCCATACTTATTAACATCCCTACATGCTCTATTGGTACCTATTGAACCAACATCCTAACAGATAGATTTACCTAAAGGTAATTAAGTGAATTGGCATGAGTTGTTGATCCACAAGCAAGGTTGAACTGAAAACTATCTGCATGAAGATTATTGATTGATTTCTGAACATGATGATGGTTATAGTTCATAGCAATTTAATTTGACAGAGTCATATGCGCAAACGTAAGGAACATGGACTAGAGATTGAAAGCAAACTAGAGGTACAACTGGATCTGTATTGATTGTTGCACATTCAACAGTTGTGGAGTCGAATGTGGAACATAAATTTTAAGACCACTTACAAGGTTGTGTTGTTAATCCCAAACACTAAGCCTTCGTTTATGCCTATTCACAAACTGATATTTAGGATGGACTATAGCAGAATGAAGTGAATAAACATTATTGTTAAACGTTACTAGTGCATGCTAGGTTATTTAATCCCCTTTGGCAAGTCGCTAATTGATCTGCTCCTCCTAACACTTTACAAGATTTAGTTGCTGTATTATACATGCATGGTTAATCTGTTGGTAGTTCACAATATTCATATCTGTTTACGTTGATTAACGATGCACAATTAACTCGAGTAGGCCTCTCAAATGTGCATTAGGTGGTAAATCTGCAAAATTGATTTGCAGTAGTTATGGCAACACATAATAATTTGTTGATAGAATCTGTGCATTACTTAGTAGAAGCAAGTGGTGCAGTAGCTACCACACAGTTTGAACCATTCCAATAACACATAGAGGGTCCTTGATTGATTTTACATGCCATCTCATTCAAACTGGTATCAGTTGCACAATCCTCCAATCCAGTTGACACTCTGCATCCTTGATTTGAAGTGTCATAGCTACATGGCTGGTCTAAGGCAAAAGGACATGACAAACTATTGTGTTTGAATTATTTAACACATATTTTTAAATCGTCAGATGATAATGTTTGACAATAGTTATCAAAATAACAATATTAGCCTGAAAGTGATACCTAAGCACAATTTTTGTCGTTCAAAGGATCAGTGCATTTGTAGGTGGACAAAACACCTTCCTAGCAGGAATTGGATAGACTATCAAACAAACATCTTTAAGTTGTAGTGTATTTTAAGCATCCTAATTTGTTAAGTCCTGGGGTGGTGCATGCTAATGTATTTGAGGTTTACACAACACATTTATTGGTTGAAGGATTGTAACTGCAGGGTTGAGTAGTCTGTGATGTGCAAGCATACTAATTAACTATTTTATTCGTGAGTGCTTGACAATTGTCAGTATCCAAGGTTGCCTGACATTACGAGTTTACGAATTAACATGGGTATGATAGTAAATTCATGCAAGTGTTAAAACTGTAAGTGAATTAGGAGCATGTATATGTTGATAGATAGAAGTCAAAAATAATGGAACATATTCCGTTGCTGAACATGCAATTCTATGAAGTCTTAAATATGCAAGCCTATTTATTTATGCCCTATTATGTGCATTTCAGATTTGCTGCCCCATTATAATTGACACATTTATAAGTCGTGGGGTTGTAATATAGGAATACGTTTGCCATGTCTATTTGAGAACAAACCCTAAAGTTGTATAAATATTCTGTTGTTTTATTCTAATAGTTTGTCGAATTGACTTGACTGAAATCGAACTATTTGCATGATGAATCAAAATAGCATGGTTGTTTTGTTAGACTGATACAAGCTAAGTTATTGAATCCTCCAACGCAATCTTAATTTAAATTTGAAACTTAGGAACATATATAGTTGGTTGAATCAAATTGACAGGGTTAGTTGGTGACTGTTAAGCAAGCTAATTGGTTTATTCCTGTAACAGAACATCCGCCAGAGGTTAAAGAATAGCAGTCTAATGTGGATGGATTATAGGCACACGCCTAATTGCTGTTCTAAATCATAGCACATGTTCTAGGATTAACAGTTGAAGATCCTTGACTGTAGTAGTTTCTACAACTCATGTTAGATCTAAATACTATCTGATTGCATTGATTCGATTCCCAGTAACACGCATTTTGTGTATTGGTTATGCATAAATTATAATTACTACCGACACAGGGCTAGTTTGTTGATGTGACTGTTTAGCATGTGCCACTAAAGAAGCACAATCCTGCAGTGTTGCTATAGCAAGAGAAGTTGTTAAGCCCTAAAGTCTCACAAGCGAGATTAGTTGGTGGATTATCATCACAATAGCCGTTTAGAGTGTTCCAATAACAGAACTAATTGCTCCTAGTCACTGCTATGCATGCTTTTATGTTTCCCTAATATGATTAAATTTAGCTACACCTAGAGCTAACTGTTGATTACTAGCACTAGCCATTCTATATCCAACAATTTGAACCAATGTACTAGCAGGCCACCTAATTTGCAATTGTACAATCAGTATATTATGATATATCACTAAATGAGACGGATTAGCATTGATTGTTTATCCATAGACAGTATTACTATGTAGTTAGAGTTGCACAAGCATATTGATTTAGGTTAGCACAAGAATTTATAGGTGTATATAAAACTGTGCATTAATTTTATGACCACTAACATCCCTATTATGATTGTGATGTGTATAATAGGCATACTTAAGGTCCTAAGTAATAGGGGGCAAGTTGACTGCATGAATAATTAATTCCAAGTCTATAGCAATATTAGTTACCAGTATACCATCCACATGAATTAGACTTTGTAGTATCGCCATCGTTTATGTAGGCTGACACACAAAGATACTGAAGATATGCAGCTGAATATGATAGACTGTTTATGGATTCACAGCTTACTACTGTAGATTACAAAGACTATTTGCAAGGTGGGCCTGGCAAACAGTTACCCAAGGTGGAACATGCAGTTATACTCAAACCCTTTAAATCGCAGTAAGCTCCAGGTGGAACGGTGTCACAATATATTCCATTCCAATAGCAGGAACCACTTAAATAGGAGCAAACCAGACTATTTACATCTAAAGTGCCATAATAGGTTGAACATGGTAGAGCTCCATAAGCAATATTTAAAGTACTGCAAGTGTATTATGCTCTGTAAGGGTTCAAACATCCATCTGCCAATAATTATTACTTCCCACATAGCAGTCCAGGAGTACTCACTTTTGCACATACCAAATTACCTACATTCTCACATGCTGATGGGACTGATTCTTTGCCTATTAGTAATTGACACCCTCCAGAATTTAAATCGAAGAAGCAGTTATTTGAGACTAATTCTAAGCACATTGCCTATGAATAGTCATTTGAACACGTTGTGTATTAGGTATAAGCTACATTACAAAATGGCACGTCAACAGTGGTGTAAATAGGATATAATTAATCAAGATCGTCTTCAGCATAAGTAACTACTGTAGTAGGTGTAGTTCCAGAGATAGCACTTGCCAACTAAGCCATCTAACACTTTTATGTTGCTGAATTCCATTAACAATATTTTTGGTAGCCACAAAATAGATTTGAACAGACATAATATGCTTGAGAGCTATCCAAACTTAATGAAGGTGATATTGAAATGCAGGCTAGTCTGTTGTAAAAGTTAGTATCTACTAAAGAGGAGCAAGTAGTAGTGCTTGTTATGGAGATTGCTTAACATTGCATTAACAACACATTATATTAACAAGGTTATCTTGTAATTTAAGTGCATATCTCAACTCCTATGCCTGGTGTGTTGCAAGGAATGTTTAAACTGCTCATGAAATTGATACAATTTCCGTTAGTAAAAATACATTGAACGTTTGCTGTCATAGTTGAGCAACTATTTATGTTCATTGGAGGAGTAGAACATTAATATTGCAAAGCTGTAGTATTGACACATTAGTTGTTATCCCAATGACAGAAACTACCAGCTTTGGTGATTTGCGTACAGGACTTCTTATTGTACAAGTAATTGGGATTCTGAACATTAGAGCATCCATCAGTTGCACTATAGGGTATGTTCTTACAAACAAAATTGACCTAGTCCCAAGCGCATGCATAATTTTTTATATCTAAGCATAATTGTTTGTTGACGTTAGAACATTAATATACTAAAGTAGGGTCTGGAGTAGATGGAACATCTTGGCAAGTGTGGGTTGTGTCATTCCAAACACAGTAAGGGATTGTGTTGGAGTAGCAGTAATATTTATTTGATCCAATTACTGAGCAGGTATTGGAAGGCAAAACTGAATTTACACAACCTTTCGCAACTGAATCATAGAGACAAGCCTCTCCTAGTTTGATAATTAGAGCACAGGTCAATTATGCTACTGTTATATTGTTTTAACTTTAATAGGCAGCACACCCTTTAGTTGGATCTGCACTTTCGAGCTTGGTGCATCTATTTGTTAACATGTTAAAAATGCAAGGACTGTTTGGGAAGTCATTGCAAGCATTCTAATTCAAAACTGAACTGCATTCCAATGTGGGGTCTGATAAGTATGTGGGAGCATCCAGGCATTTTAGATTAACTAAATCCCACTTGCAATAACTTAGTGTTAGTCTAGTGCAGATGTTTATATTGATATCATCTGTGGTGCAAGAAAACTGATCAGTTATAGCTACTGTTTAACATCTCTTATTTGTATAATCATATTTAAAATAGATATCTATAATATTTCTATTGTTTTACTTGATTGGGTTGTGGCTGAACACGTGAACTTATTCACTCTAGCTAGGGAGGAATAAAATGGAGAATAGTCGGTTAGTTTGGAAATGTCCACATTTTGACAGCGATCGCTAGGACTTATTTATAAACATAATTGTTATTATGACCAACTGACTAAATTACATGCTTTGTAGTTCACATTCTCACAAATTAAACTATTTGTTGTTATGAATTATTAAGCATAAGTATCCGTATTCTACTCTAAAATCATTTCATGGCACCTAAGATCACTTCCGAAATAACAGTAATGGTCCACACTGGTGAATCTACTGCATACATGAGCATTGATTCCTAAGAGATCATCACAACAGGGAGTCGTGCATGTTGTTTAGAATATCGCACATGAAAAATTAGAAGGATTGAATATACAATAACCAGAATTATTATTGATATTTGGCTATTTTACATATAAAAAATACATTAGTAACTTTGACTGATGCACAAACATTTGGATTGACACTTGTGTAATCTTTACAATAATTCCATTAGACAATTTACATATTTGTGCATTGATTCTTTTGTGGAATCCATGTGCATAGCTAACTAGTTTATGTGATTGTAAGACACAAGGATCTCGATGGATAGCTTTGTATGCAAAATGAATTGTCTAGAATATCTTTTGAGTTTGATTGAGTGACTGCTTAGCATTTTTAATTTTCATAATAGCAAGTGTGATTCACAATTGCTGCACACCCATACCTGTTCAACCCGATAGCATCGCAATTATCTTGATATATGTCAACACTTGTAATGCAACTCATAGTGTCCGAATTGTATTTGCATCTCTCTTGATTGAACACTATGAGTGAACAGGTCTATGGATTCACAGATGTAACTTCAATGCATGAACTGCTATTTAATTAAGATTGATCAGTTATTTCCTAGCATTCTCCCCTATAAAATCTACAAATTAGGCCTTCAGTTCTAATATTGGCACATCCAATCTGATTCAACCCTATTGTTGTGCATCCTAATGTGTTAGATGTTCCCAAAAATGTATTACACCCTTATCTAGCACTATCATAATAGCAATTCTATTCATTGACGTCTTGGTTGTAGACCAATTAGCATGAGTTTGGATTAGAAAATGTGAGAGATGAGCATTTTGTTTAATACTTGGTTATTGTTATCGTATTGCATTTATTATTTGACCATTAACAGTACTATCCTGCTAGGGTGATTGAAACACACCCTTACAAATTCATATATTAAGTGGTGCAAGTATCATAAATTTCAGTAATTGAGCATTTGTGATTAGTTGAGTCATATTTACAGGGCTAAGATATAATGGCCTTACATAAATTACCATTGACATTGACTAAATTACATTATAAAGTTTAAGTAATTTGAATATTTATGCATTTTTAGTTTTATTAATCCCATTAGCAGTATTGGTATGCTGTTTATAGATTAAGACATGCGATCTTATTTAATTGTTGATTGCATCTCAAAACATTAATAGGTTCTGCATTTTAACACCTATCATTATTGAACATGCAAGGAACATTCAAACTAAAACATGCGATTTTGCTTAAACCAGGCTATTTGCATGAATTAATTGTTGATGGAGGCACCTAACAATTTCCTTGATTGTAATAACATGAGTCGGAAACCGATGAGCAAACATTTTGGTTTACTTATTCATAAAATGTACATTATTTGTCTACAACTATTGCCATACATTAGTTATTTTTCCATTAACATCTCTAAGAGATGTTAGTTATAGATAGACATGCTTGTTAGTTGATAATTAGGTCGCATGTTGCAGTTTCTAATTCACTTAGCTCCTAACATTATTAATTTTTAAAAATGCAATTTTCCCCCTTAGTTCTAATTAATTTGCATGATTATGGGTTAAGTCCAGCTAAACTACACCTAGCGCTATCCAAATCAACTATAGAGGTGCACGAGTAATTCTAAGACATTCCTCCATTAACACAAGTGCCATCGGTTATTATTGAACACACTTAAGAAGATACCTATTATTAGTTTTCACAATTATAATTCTAGAATTAATGGTTCTAGCATTTTCCATCGACCCATGCACAACTGAAATAAGTTTGCTACAAGCAGGCATGATAGGAGTACCCATCAGAACAGCCAAGACTCTTGAAATGATATTCTTATGCTTCTTTACACCTACCATCAAAATAACCTAAATTTAAAGTAATCATTACAGAGAGATGGGATGCCATTTTTGTCTAATTGAGAAATACAAGCATCCTTATTTAGGTTAATATTGCATCCCATTATTGTGGATGTAGAGGGTTGACAAGAATTCTAAAATTAACTGTAAAAACCTTAAAAATGAAATCAAATATTACATTAAAGACCTTATATGGAGAGACAACTTGATGGACTCTCAAAATTCAAGTTACAAAGTTAGCCATAAGCTAGTGACCATATTGCAATTAAAAAAACTTTCATATTAAAATAATAATTTGATATTAATTAAATAATATGCTATATACAATTTAAATATTTCGGTTTATTTTCTAATATCATAATATTTCCATTAAGTATTTAACGAATCAATGGTTTTTATTTCAAGATTAGTTCTCTTGTTTCTTTTGATTGTTTCATATTTTTTAATTTAACCATAATAGTATTTATTATTTAATATATGAGTTTAATATGGGAGTTCACTTATACTTAATGGCAAAATCATTACTGTAAATGATTTTTAGTGGTTCATTGTCATCATCATTATTGGTAAGTATTAAAATTGAATTAGGAGAGAGTTTTATCAAATATATTTTGCAAGCATGCAGGTTTGAAGTTTGCTAACACATCTAGTAGAAATCTAATCTTCTGTAGAGTTCCAAGAGTAGGAAAAAAAGGCATAAATGTGTTGAACTTCCTGAAAGGTCCAGTATATGCTAAATTTCCTAAAATTCCCATCAATAACATGTAATATTCCTTGATTTAATCTTGAATTAATTCCTTAAGTAATTCCTTAAGTAATTAAAAATCTCATGCATCAGTGGCTTGTAATTTATTTTCCGATTAGTTCCTTCAATAAGCATTATAAATATATGCTCCTAGTTCTTAAAACGTAATGTAAAAATAATTCATATAGTCAGGTAATTTGTAATCTGTATGTTACTCATATTGATGTAGAAAATATTTCACAACAGATTTAACTATATTTAAAATCATTTAATTATAATGAAGAAAATTACAAATGGAATCCAAATAAGAAAATCATTAAGTTATTTAAAACTTGTATCATTCTCAATCTGAATAGCAGTTTTATTACATATATTTTAGGTCTTCCAACTATTAGTGGTTCACATAACGAACAACTCATATGATATTATTACTGCAGATTTTAGAAATCATAATCTCAACCAACAAAGGCCCTTCGAGATAAAATAAGACTCTCTCTACTTTTTCAAAGTATTATAATTAATAATTGAGAAAGATAATAAAATACGATTTTATTTGTAGCGATATTGAAAATTTTCATAAGAATAATTTACAACTAGGATGATTTGGATGAGATCATAAATTAACATAATAATATAGGTTATTTAAGCTCTCATTTATGTCTCCTTGAATTTAGCGATTGAAGGCATGTATTTGCTTGATGCCATCATGGATACTCAACTCCATTATCGATGATATGAATAAGTTAATATAATTTGGCAACGATAGCAAATCGATACAGATTCCTTTTAAACTAATCAATAACCATAATCATACTTAACCTAAAATAAAATAACCAGCTATCAACAAAATTAAGATAAAAACTACTATGAATTACATAGATATAAACTAAAATCTCTAATAATGTAAATGTTTAATAGTTGTCCTAAAATCACTTTTAATAGCAAGTTAATTATAAACATAATATCAGTGTTTGAGAGTAAGCAATATAAGCCTCTTGAGCAGTCAAACATACAAATGCTAGAACTGTTGAATCTATATTTGATTTACAATCCAAGAAATATTACTTCAGAGAAATCAACACAAGACTCCAAGTTGAACATCCAATATGACAAAATGTTTAAAGGTATAGATTAGCCAAATGTTAGTTAAGAATATCTGCTAGGGAGCATTTTTCTCAAAAGTAAAATAAGTAAAATTAATCGACATTCCATTGAAGCGAGAATATATTCTGAATAAACAAAATTAACTTTTTATGCCTTCATTTAGAACCTTAAAAAATTAAAATGAACCCAAAGCATCGGAAAATATGAGAATCGAATCAGGAGTTCCTTTCGGTTTGCCAAAATAATATTTATTTTTTTGAAATATATCCTTAAAAATTAAGAAGATTAAAAATGGGCATATGGCACATCATTTATCAAAAGAATAAGTTAAACTATTAAAATTTAAGAATAAGTATAACTATTTGGATATATTCCTTTGAAGAAAAAAGTTTTATTGAGGTGGTGCTTTCATGATCGATAAAGAAGATTTTCTTTTAATAATTGATTATAGGTTAGTTCATACTGGAGGAATTAAAACTGATATTCACTTAAATAACAATAATTAAACGGCATAATAGGCGGAGTCATATTTGAAGATTATCAAAAGATGAAAATAAAGAATATCTGTCGTTCACTCATGGAATATCAGCTATGCTAATAGGCTTATCATCTCTCATTTGAATTGACTAGAGTTATTTAAAAATTTGTTTATGTAAAAAAAACATAATTATTAGTTCTATCGAAGATATAAAACCAATTTTTTCAAAATTATAAAAGCTACAATTCAGAAATATGATAGAAAAATAGACCTTTAGTTGGGCAACAAAAGGTGATCCTTATTTTTGAATATTTATTAGCAGCCACTCTATAAACTGTCTATATTTTTAATTTATATTAAAATTATTATTTATGTTCAAATAAGTAACTAATGTTGTTTTGAGACTTAAGAAATCTGATTAGACAAATTCCAGTTGGGAAAAGATTAGCGATAAGGGGATACGATTAGCTAAGAATAATTCTACACATTTTTTTGGTAACAATGCATAAAATTAGATAATATTCTCGATTAGAAATAATCAAATTACGACCTATTTGAAAAATTGATACCTTTCATAGATTAACAAGTTTCATATGGGGAAAATGGTTTGTTTATATTGTATGGTAATAAAGATTCCGGGAAGGAATTAACATTTGATGGGGATGATGGATATGATGGAGAAGATGGTTTTTTATAATTATTAATTGGCTATTTGTTTTACAAAATTACAAATTCATAGGGAATTAAGAAAGTAAAGATGGCTTGTTTTGAAATATAAGATCAATATACTATTGATCTTATAAAAGAGGAATCATAATTACAAAAGCAATAATATTTATATAAATAGGCATGGCTGAAGGGATCCAATTCTAATGAGTTATTAGATAAATTGTACTTATATATCTATTAGTAGTAATTAATGTTTAAAGAAGAGATAAAAGTTGGATAAAACATAATCATTCATAAAAGTAAGATATCAAAATGCAGATTATATAAAAAAGGATTTTGTTTTGATTGATCTGGCGAGTTATACAACTACTGAAGAGTAGTTGTAAAATGATCAAAACCTAATATTACTGAAATTCTTAAGAACTAATAGTCGTTTTTTAAATATTAGATAATTACCTCATTCAAAAGAAGACAACTATTAAATTAGTGAATCATTACTATATTACTATTTGGTCTAATTAGCTGGAATTTGTGAAATTACTGTTATAATTCATATTGATACAGATGAATAAAAGATATCTGATGGCCTTAAGGCAATTCATTTTGCATAAGATATAATTAGTTTAACCCAATCAATTAATAACGGATTTATTGATTATTAGAATACTTTGGAAGAGAAATTTAACTCTCTCATATAATAACAAAACGACAAATATGCTGAATTATCTAATAAATATGATACTTTATCTTAAAGAGTAACAACATTAGAAAAAGGTAAACGAAACCTTAAAAGAGAGAAATTTCATTAAAATATATAAGACAACAATAGGAAAGAAAAACTTACTTCAAATAGGAAGAAATCTGAAGTGAAACCCTAAGAATAACAGATAGAATAAAAAGAATAATTAGGGGTAATTGAGTAAGACAGTGATGAGAATGAAAGGGATAAATAAGTATTTAAATTTAATTTTGAGTGTTTTGAACAGTTATTGAACAATTAGTATAACTAATTATTTTAAGTATACAAGAAAAAGAATTATAAACGGACATCATTAGTATTACTTACAAAGTGTTAGGATGTTTAAAATATTAAAAATTAAGTTATACAACTCTTTAACTTTAATCTATCCAGTTACACATTACTAAATTATAAGTAATAATATACCTATGTAATTGTTGAGTTATAATAATCATAATAGTTTAGATTGTCCTACTTTGAGAACTCTGATTTTGATCTAATTGATTCGTAACCAAATGAACATGAGAAGGAATATATGTCTAAAAATTTAACATTATTAGTAAATGCAGATGATAATGCTAATTTATAAGTTGTTGAATAATAGCATTATGGAGTTGAGATAAGATATCAATAAGTAGATGAATTGGACCACCCATTGATTCTATAATCTCTTAAAGATTTAAAACTTAAATCTCTTAAGCATCTAATTTTTATAACTGAATTAGAAATAAAGTTTGCTGTGATTTTTAAAAAGGAACAACCCATCACTATATTATAATACTTTCATTAATATCAAGAGCCATCAGTCAAATACATTAATAACCCAGAAGATTACATTTAGGAAGTGAATAAATTGAAGGATATGAAAGGAAAGGTATTTGTTATAAAGAATGGAAGATTTGAAAAATATATATTTTGATAATTATTATTCTTAAAAATTCTTTTGAAAGATCAGATCATTTAATAGTGATTCATACTATTTTTGTTATAAACTATGTACATAAGGACATAAATTTATTAGTGGAAGACATTAAAACTTAACTAGATCGAACTTTGGAATGGTTGGATTATATGACCGTGAATATAAAGCCTCAGCTTTTCTAAGTAAATGTTTAAAAATCAATTTTAAGGTATTTATTATTTAAAAAGAAATTTATATGAAATAACCATGTTGTACACAGTTAATGAAATCAACAATATTTAAAGAACGTTACTTGTTTGTTAGAACATTTCATATATTTGCTATATATCTCTCATAAGATCAGTTTCTTTAAATTGGAGATTAATATTTGCATTTTAATTACAATTTTTGGATAACTCATATTATAGATCATTACAAAAATTATTGAAGGATTCCATTCAGGATCTACAATATTAAGATATAGTAATATTCAATAAGTAATTATATAACTAATTTAGTGAAAACAATAAAAAAATAATCACAATTTCCATTCTTGAATTAAACAGGATTGCCCAAACATTGAGAACAAACAGTTGGACTAACATCATTATCGATGAATTGTTTTTTTGATGGATCATATAGTCATCCTTCTAACACTAGTATGTTAGTGAATTCCATCTGCATCTCTGTGTTATAATAGCCACACAGCCTAATCTATTGATTCCCTTGGTATCACAACTAAAATCAACCAATTGCTTGCAAGCGTGCACATCAGAATCGAACTATGCTGGTTCAGTAGTCACTAGAGCACAGACATTTTAATTTATCATAGTATATTAATATAAGCTTATGGATGTTTGTGGTTTTATTATTTGACACATTTGGTCAAAAAAGTAACAAAATTGATCTATTATTATGAAAAATAAATACTTGTTTAAATTACATTTAGACATGTCTGAACCATGCAAGAATTGTAACTTTGAATGTGTCCATAACTCCACATGTGAGGGTAAATCTACTGCATACATGAGCATTGATTCCTAAGAGATCATCACAACAGGGAGTCGTGCATGTTATTTAGAATATCGCACATGAAAAATTATAAGGATTAGGATTGATCAGTTATTTCCTAGCATTCTCCCCTATAAAATCTACAAATTAGACCTTCGGTTCTAATGTTGGCACATCCAATCTGATTTAACCCTATTGTTGTGCATCCTAATGTGTTAGATGTTCCCAAAAATGTATTACACCCTTATCTAGCACTGTCATAATAGCAATTCTATTCATTCACATCTTAGTTGTATACCAACTAGCATGAGTTTGGATTAGAAAATGTGAGAGATGAGCATTTAGTTTAATACTTGGTTATTGTTATTGTATTGCATTTACCATTAGACCATTAACAATACTATCCTGCTAGGGTGATTGAAACACATCCTTACAAATTCATATATTAAGTGGTGCAAGTATCATAAATTTCAGTAATGGAGCATTTGTGATTAGTCGAGTCATATTTACAGGGCTAAGATATAATGGCCTTACATAAATTACCATTTACATTGACTAAATTACATTATAAAGTTTAAGTAATTTGAATATTTATGCATTTTTAGTTTTATTAATCCCATTAGCAGTATTAGTAATGGTATGCTGTTTATAGATTAAGACATGCGATCTTATTTAATTGTTGATCACATCTCAAAACATTAATAGGTTCTGCATTTTAACACCTACCATTATTGAACATGCAAGGAACATTCAAACTAAAACATGCGATTTTGCTTAAACCAGGCTATTTGCATGAATTTATTGTTGATAGAGGCACCTAACAATTTCCTTGATTGTAATAACATGAGTCGGAAACCGATGAGCAAATATTTTAGTTTACTTATTCATAAAATTTACATTATTTGTCTACAACTATTGACATACATTAGTTATTTTTCCATTAACATCTCTAAGAGATGTTAGTTATAGATAGACACGCTTGTTAGTTGTGTATTTCATATTTTTTATTCTAACTTTAGAAATATTCATTATTTTATTTATGAATTTATATTAATAAAATCGAATGTTTGTGATAAATTAAATACTTTTCAAGTTAATCTTAATCTTAATTATCCATTATTAATTTAGGAGTAATCTAGATGATCATTTATCATGAATAGTTGGAGGTTCTCATATTAGCTAAATAAATCCCAATAATTGTTAATCTCTATAATTGTAGATATGTTAATACCTTATATTCTGTTATTTGATTAAATTATATTTCTTAATTTCATTGATTGTCTAAATTAGTTATAATAACAAGATGGATAATTTCAAAAAGTTGGAACAATAAAGTGAAAATCTACAAGATATTTTCAATCAACTAGAAATCTAAGATGCCAAAGATAAAGAAGGTAAGATAGAACTTAATGAAATAGAAAGTAATTTAGACCTTAAAGATAATCTAAATGATAATATTAGAGTAATTTAAGCTTCTACAGATATTTAGCAGCAGGATGACATTTAAAATATTTAACAAATCAAGGAGTTTAAAGATAAATAAGATTAGGAAGATATTAAAGATCATAATAATATCTAAAATGTTTAATAGACATAAAGCCTAGAATAGAGAGTAGTGGTTTTGGAGGATTAATACACCTCAATGTTTGAAGTAATGAAGAGAACGAATTAGTAGAGATTTAAAGCCTAGATTTAGAAAGAGATTAGATAAGGATAATTGATAAATAATAGAAAATTAGTTAAATAGAAAAGGCAAGATGAAGAAGTTGGTGAGGAAGAGTTTCTTTATACTGAAGAATGTTTTACAAAATTAGCAAATATCTAATTTAAGGATTACTATAAAACATTTAAAAAGCACAAAGATGTAATGTATAATAGGCTGTATTATGTTTTAGTTACTGATATAGAGGATATTGCTAAAATTAAATACAATGTCATTTTGTTATTTAGTTTCCATATTTCAAGTTTGACGATATTTTAGTATAACTAGCAATGTTATTATATCATGGTAAAGTTATAAACTTATTTATAATTTAAATTATCTTTTGTTGAAAAAACAGAGAAGTTCATATTAATCAATAAATCACCAAAAAAATAAGATATTGGATTCATAGAACAACATTTTTTAATAAAATATACCATCAGTTAAGCTTAGATTGTTTATAAAAACTTATAACTATCTTATCACAATAAATCAAAAATAGCATAGCAAAGTATCATTGAAAGTTTGACAAAATTAAAAAAAATTAAACTTATTGACCATCTAATCATTCTAAATGATGATGTTATATCATTTGTTATATGTCTAGAAAAAGTTTAAAAAATAGTTATTTTGGATTATTTCTATTAATATGGTAGGCCTTCTATTACAGTAATAGATGAAGATTTAAACTTTTAAGATGTTAAGGAAGAAGTTCTATAAAATAACAGAAAGGTGTACATCATTGAGAAAAAGAGTTTGGAAGAGTATAAATATTGATTTTATTGAATAAAAATGAATTTCATTTTATTGAATATATCTAGATATATCTTCAAATTCAATTATTTCTCCATGAGGATCGTATAACCCTTCTGCTTCCCTTATAAATCTTATTCTGTATCGAACATCTCTCTACCAAATATTGCCACTATTAATCCTAATGTTAAGAATAATAAGTCCTGTTTTTAATCTTGATACAGGTTTCAACAAGGCATCTGATAAGCACTGATATGGTGTGGATAATTTTAACAAAATTACAATTTTAAGTATTTTCATTTGATTTTCATAATTGTACATTAATATCAGTGTTAACAAAAATAGGCAGACTTTAAATGAAGCAATAAAAACATAGGGCAATGTATGAAACTATGACAATAGTATCGAATAAATTTCAAGGCTTTTTTCATTTACACTTAGAACCCTTTATCCCATAAATTGATGCTAAGTTCAAAATTTATCAGCACTAAAAGCTGTAATCGATAATTTATTTGCTTGAAGTAAATTCAAAAAAAAATAATAAGAGAATTAAGTTTAGAATATATATTGAGTAAATTTATTATATAAATAATTATGTCTATTGCATTTACAATAGGTAATGGAAAACGAAGCACTGATTTTATTGGATAAGGATAATCACCTGGACCAGGGGCATATAAATATGACAAGCAATAAAAATAGACGCCACCATCATTTAAGTAATTTAACGATTATATTTAGGGTACCATAGGCAAATCGATCAGCATTTAATCCAAACAAAACTCCAGGACCAGGAGCATATGCACCCCAAGATGTATGAATTTAATATTAAGCAAAAGAACTCCCAAGCTCCAAAATTCAGTTTTGGAATCAAAAAAGCCACCTCTCTTTAATCTTTTTAACCTGGTCCTGGTGCATATAACCCTAGGCTTAATAAAGATGGACCTCAATTTTCCATATCTGCAAAATACTAGCCTGTTGAGGATCCAATGAAACCACCTGGTCCTGGAGCTTATGATGTTTAATTATCTCTAGAAAATGGAGGGCCTAAGTAATATTTTTTAATCATTATAGATTCCCAAAATCATAGAGATAAATAAAAAATAGTGACAATGTACCAGGTCCTGGAGGTAAAGAATTATAATATAATAGCATATGGATAGAAATATCGACCTGACACTGCACCGCGATATAGATTCGGAACTAGCTTAAGACAAGACTTATATGATTCGGAGGCGAAAAAGAATCCTGGACGTATTATAATATAATATTTTAGCTGGATCATATTATATAACTGGTGCGTTTGAGAATCCTGAACATAAAGGATTCACTTTAATTTCCAGAAGAGAAGTTCCTAATCATGATGTAAATGTACCTGGTCCTGGTGCTTATGATCCTGATGGAATCAAAAGGCCGCCTTCTTGTAAAATTGGAAAAGAATAGAGGGGAAAAATGCCAAACAATTATGTTCCTGGACCAGGACAATATGAAAACAGGCATGAAGTAGCTAGACCATCTTCTGCGATGGTTAGGATAGGTTCTGCCAAAAGAAAACCGCTTAATGAATTCGATTTTGCACCTGGACCTGGAACTTATGAGATACCCAATAAAATGATTGAAGGCCCTAAAGTATCCATCTTAGGTCACAAATATGATCCGATCTAAAATTAAAAAGATTAAGTTCCTGGTCCTGGAACTTATGAGTCGAAGCAACTATTGAGGCCTTAATCAGCAAAGTAAAGAAAAAATTAATGAATTAGGATTGGAACATCAAGAAGGAATGATCTGGTTTAAACAGGTGATCAACCAGGTCCTGGAAATTATTATGTTCCTAAAAACAAAGATGGTCCAAAGTGGAGTTTTGGAACAGGAGGACGTCCTCCACTTAATCCAAAGAATGATACACCAGGTCCTGGAGGATATGATGCAATCTAGGAATTTGGAAACTTTAAGGGGAAAAAGAAATGAAATTGTTTTTTTAGTTTTTTTGTTTTGTCATTCACATGCAAATTTAAAATCAAATGATGACACACATATTTCAAGTGCTTATAATGGGCTAATACCCTAGCAAAAATCTAAATTGAATGATAAGTTATCAACTCTTCCGAACTAGAGATGTATAAAATTAGGATCTTCATTTGTGATGAGTTGAAAATTCTTGACGGAAGGCTAATCAACTCTTCCATAAAAGTTGAGAACATGAGCTTTCATTCTTGAATCCCATTTTGGAGGTTTATTTGAAAACTCTGTTATGAATTGTTTGTTTCCTTATTGATAATCGAATTATATTCCCTCTTTGTTGTGTCTTGGTTGAAATGGTTTCGCTATTCCATACTCAGACACTTTGGGTAGTAAGACCTAATATAAGTATATAATTTACTTTCATTTTACGTGGACCTTTATTTGCCATGATATGGCTTTCATAATAAACTATTCCTAGTTAACATCTCATGGCCTCTAGATCTTTTGTCTTTTTAGGATTTAAGCCATTATCATACAAAATGAATTCTGTTCCTAAGAAATTGCTTACAACCCTTCCCATAAATGATGGTTTCCTCTTAGAAAATTCATCAGGTTTAGAACTAATCAAATAATTGCTAGTTGTATTCATTACAACCTTTTTAGCACTGCACAAGTAATAATTTTCATCTGTAGTGTACATATGATATACTGGATATAATCTTGCTAATCCTTATTTCGATCTTCTAATGTAACATTAGAATGTTCCGTTTGCAGGTAAGGGTGTTGTTAAAAATTTTAATCTATTTTCATCGCTGCTTAACCAGTTCTTTATCGATTGAAGTGGAAATTTCGGAGGGAATGGACTTCCTCTATTTTAAATATTAGATTATCTTTATTCCATTCTTGGTTATTCATCTTAGAGGGGTTATTAATCTCTTTGTTCGATCTCAGGCACTTACTCGATTGCCTACACTTATTACTCCTATATGACACTTTAGTTGAGACTCTGATCAAAATCAACCATTGATTAGTTTTATTATTCTTCATCAACTGAACTATTATCAGATTACTCTCTGGGTTATTCTTAAATTTATTATTAAACTACGTTAGCTTGCACTCTTTACAATTAGGGCAGTTATTATCCATCTTTTTCAACTTTATTAAGGCCAGGTTCAAACTATTATAGATTTATATATATACCTAGTTGTGTGTTTCATCATCATAATCGTCAAATGCTATTATAGATTCTTATTCTTCTTATCTTTCTACATCTTGGGCATTCTTAATCATATTACGATTTTTAAAAGGTTTTTATTGAATTTTTTGAATAAATTATTAACAAAAAATATAATTATAAAATCATATAAAAAAAAAATTCAAATATCTTAAAGCTTCTCCAAATATTGTTTCACATTTGTGACATTGAGTTTTAACATATACTCTTCATACCTATAACGAAGAGTCTTTAACAATTATTTGTCCACAATAAATTTTGAAGGTATTTTCTATGCTATAGAATTTTATTCAAAGTTAAATTTAATTCTATTTTTTAATTTAACTTAAATACCTTTATAGGAAGATCTAAGATGAAAGTAAATCTCTTAAGTCTTTTTGGCCTTGAGATGCTTCTCTTATAGCACTGTCTAGTATAGCCCATTTTACAATGTCAACCATATCAAATTCATTTCTCAAGTATATTGGAAATGAGGTTAGTAATTAATAGCTGTTTCTCTTCATTTATCTTGATCTTCTAACTTATTCATTTACTTGTTAGAACAGAGTGTTGTATATATCCACCACTATGTCTGCCAATTCTATAAGGTTATGTTCAGCTATTTCATTTTAAAATTTAAGGTTATCAACTTCAACTTCTTATTTCAAATTTTATGAAATATATTAGGTGTAGGATGAATTTTTGGAATAATTGGGATAATTTTAAGTGTTCTCAAATAAATTAGCTTTTTGGTATATTAGACAATAAGCATTCATTTTTTATTTGCCATCTCCATATGCATCCTTTAACACCTTTTCCTCCTGTACTTCAGTTACATGGATGTCATTAAACTTGAACCATTTTTTCAACAGAGGATTATATATATAAGTGTAATAATGTCCTGATTCAGCGGCTCCCTCATGTATTAGGATAGATTAGAGGTAATATTTATGCTTTTTCATAATAGCATACAATCTTTCGATTTATTTAGAAAGTTCAACCATTTCTGTTTATAATTTTTACAATTTAAATTAAATTGATAATTTGGTTGATTCTATCGCCTTGGCTATTTTCTCATATTATTCTGAAATAGTAGCATACTTCAAGCTATTTTCAAGAATTGTAATCATGCTTAATTTAGTACCCTAATAACTTAAGAACTCATTTAATTATGAATTCAGTTTTTCCTTATTCTGCTTTAATTATGATAATTGATTTGATGTTTCAAGGACTAGTTTTTTATTTTCTAACAAAAATCTATCCGCATAAATTTCTTTCTCAAACTTGAACTCTTCGTTCAATTTTATTAAACCTCTTAAAGGATCATACCCCACTCTTTATATCTAAAATAAGAGGGAATCTGGAGGTTAGGTAATCCATATTGTTTTTTCTGCAACTGGGATTATATCTGTATTGATGTTTAAATTTTCTATCAAAAAACTATTATGAGCCTCCCATGCACTGTATAAATTTTTGTGAATGACATTCAATATGATTTACAGAAACACTTATTCACTGTCCTCTAGTTCTTTTTCCTATTAATTTATATTAAATTTGATGAATTCTTTTGTTTTTCCAAAAAATAAGTTACTAACCTAATAATTTATATAATGATATACAATAGATGGTGTTTTCGATATGATCTGAGATTATGTTAGGTCTTAAGACTGTTCTAAGACAGTAAATTCAGCCTAAGTAACCTTGGTTTCATCATATTTGAGTCCTTCATCAACACATGCAATAAATTATGAATTGAACTCAGCTAAATCCTTTTGGTCTCCAAGTTGGAATCTATTGCCAAATTCGTCAACCACGTTGAGGAAAACAGCAAAGGGATCAACATATCGCCTATTAGTATAGGTAAGGTATGCAAACAATCTTTATAATTAAACAACTAATTTCATGGAAGATTATATTCTCTTAGCTTTGGCTTCATTCTTCATTATCATTCCTTCCAAACTTAAATTTATTGGGTATTTGAAATTTAGTATCTCCTTAACAAAAGGAGGATTATGAAAATAAGTTTAAATTAATGAGTTTAAGTAGCATACTTTGAATAAATTAGATTCATACCATTAGCCATATTCTTCAAACCTGATGGCATATTCTCTATTCGCTACCTTTAATCTGGAGACAATATATCAAATGAGTAATCTCTAATTATTGATGAATCAGTTTTTTGTTGAGGTTGCATTTTCAAAAGTATGTCTATCAAATCAACATGCTGATTGTGTCTTTATAAATCTTGTGCTTTTTATATTTGCTATCGTGAGAATCCCATCCTTAGATACTCATCTATTTATTACATTTTATAAATATGTATAAATTCTCAAATGTAATAGCACGCTAGTATTATGATAAACCATTATCAATAGCAGTATTTAGAATTTTATATGAAAGATCGTAGGAGCTGGACCAGCTGGATTGTATACAGCCAAGCATCTCTATTAAGATGTCCATAATATTAATGTTCATTTATTTGATAAGGATGAATGTCCCACAGGTTTGATTAGGTATGGAATGGCTCCAGACCATTAACGAATTAAAAAGGTGGCAGACGATCTCCTGAAGATTTAAGAATTTGATTCATGTAAATTTTTTGGTGGAGTTGAAATAGTATTTTATTTCTAATTTTAAGGGAAAAGACATTAGTATAGAAAACCTAAAAGAATAATATTCAGCAATATTTTTCGCCTATGGAGCATAGAAAGAAAAACCAATCAATATTCCTTAAAATCATAAAAATATATATAGTTCAATGTAGCTTGTGAATTGGTACAATAGTCATCCTAATTACTATAACATGAAAATTGATTTATCAAACATAAGAGATGTATGCATAATTGGGTAATTTTTATTATTAGATTAGAAATGGAAATGTTGCGATAGATATTGCAAGAACATTAGGATAGGATATCTAAAACTTATTAACTACAGATATAAGTGATAGAGCACTTGAAATAATTAAGGCACGATCAATTAAGAATGTAATTTAAATTTTATATCGAAGATTATAATAGTTGGAAGAAGAGGTGTGGTCTAGTCACCGTTTAGTTTGAAAGAACTGAGAGAGTTGAGTAAAATAAAAAACTTGAAGATATATTTATACAAACCTGAATTAATTGCCTCACTTACTGAAGCGAGTATGGTGGAGAGCAAAGATCAAGGAAAGTATTATGGAAATGATGTAATAATTTAATTTTATATAGACTAGAGCAAATAAAAGAAAACTGGAGTTTATGAAAGAGTTAAAAATAATAGAAGATTAATAGTCACTTCAAAGTATTTTGGATAGTCCAACTGAGAATATCAACATCATACTTAGATATCTCTTGAATCCAATTGAAATTAATTAGGAGGGGGTTTTATTCCAAGGTAATGATTTAGTAGGGGAGCCTTTCAAACAAACCGTTGTTCCTAACGATTAGATGCAATTCATAAAATCAGATATGATAGTAACTTCGATAGGATATCAATCTTAAATGTAATTTAATTATTAAATAAGGATAGATTCATAGTTGATATGGGATAATAAATAATAGATTCTAAAAAATTCTGATGGATGTCTTGTAAAGAATGATGAATAGATTGATATAGGTCTCTATTCATGTGGTTGGATTAAGACAGGACCGAAAGGAGTGATTGACTAAACATTTTTATCTTCGATTGGGTCTATTGTAAACTTTACCAACCACTTAGAATATTAGTAAATCATCCCAAAACCTGATCCATTCAGTAAGATAATTATTTAATTAGTTCAAATACAAAGAGATTTAAATAAAATTAAATATTACGATTGGAAGAGTTGGAGTTAAATAAATGCTTATGAGTTGTAACAAGGCAAGGAGAAAAACAAGATAAGAGACAAAATATATGATAAGAATATGTTTTTGTAATTTTGATAAACATATTTTTATTATTTTTTATTTCATAATTTTTATTTATTTCATTATGGATGTATATATGATCATTTAACGTCTAGCAATCTCTAGATTTCAAGATTGATATGAAACCAAAGAAGTTAGATGATCACATTAAACCTGATAATGACATTACTGTTGATAAATATGACTAAGTGTACAACTAATCAGAGGAGGTGGAGATCAAAGTAAAGATTTCAAAATTCATAATAGGATCTGATCATTTAAGAATATGATTTAAGATAGGCTGTTAATCCTCTGATTTGTATAGGAGGTTTATTATCAGCTCTGACTCCAATTTTAATTTACTTGTTTGCTCCTTGGAATATACTAATTTATGAAGAAGTTTCAATAGCATAACTTTTAAATATATTATTCATCAAGAATTATATAGGATAGAAACTAATTGGGTTGAAGTGGGGATTAGAATTTAAAATTGATGGTAGTGAGAAATGGAATTACTAGATCTAAGATAATGCTGGTAAAGTCAGTTCTGTTGATAGCACATTTTTTTGGACATCCACATTTATTAGCTTCTTCCCTTGGGGTATTTTAACATTAAAGAACATGCTTTCATTAGGTGTGTTTTGGGTAATATTTTAAATAAATTTAGATATGTGCCAATATGTTTTGTTTGATCTTAGGAGGAATGAATTTGTATGGATTTTATAGATGCAGAGGTGAATATAAGAGAAAGTTATAATTATGGTAGAAGGAAATGGCTAAACAAGGGTTAAATATAGTTGGTATGATAATGAAATGAAGAATTAAATATAATTAATTTTTGATATAAGATATTGTGTTTCTTGTTTTCAGGTTTCAGGTTTCATCATCATAAAGTTTTTAAAATCAATTTTATTTATTTATTCTTTAAATAAAGGATAATCTAAATTACAAACTAATAATAATAAATCATCTAATCATCTAAAATAGAGTTGTTTACATTCCTTGGTTGTTTAAACTTTCTCTGAACCTAACACCAAAATATGTTACTAAAATAAAACAAATAATATACTTATAACTAGACAAACAATCCAAAATACATCGTTTGTAATGAATTGGGATATTTAATTTTAATTTAAATAACACATACCCCATATAGTATCTAATTCAATCATCAAAAGTATAAATGCGGCTCCTTTCGATAAAAAAGCAAGAATAAGATTGGCAGTAATTATTTAATTTTTTTGGTGGAATACAGAAAATGGTACACAAATAAAAAAGGATAATGTTAAATAGTATGAGATTGTTTATATTATAACTGCCACCTACGCTCCACAATGATAGTCTGATATTAATTATAATTACTAATCTATGCTGATAACTAAGTAAATATAATTGCCTATGTCAAGTTGACAATCACAATGATTACTATTAATAGAGTAAATGCCCTTGTTGCCACTTTCAATTCGGACTCTCTTCTCGGTCTGTATATTAATGCTGTATTTCCTCCTATTTACATATTTTTAATTAATTAATATTACAATAAATTAATTTAACAGATATGTCTGATTAGTTGTATGAAAAACTATCCAATTATGGAGGAAGATCAGAATCATTAGATTATAGTTATAATATGAAACTCCAATCAGATCCATCCTTCGAATTTGATACCACTTAAAATGAAACTAGGGACAATTAAGATCCCAAATAGGAAATCCGATTTCTGCTATCTATTATAGATCAATTATAATAAGACCTCCTAATAGTATAGAAAGAGAATGAAGAAGTCAGATTGAAGTATTAAGACCTCTATGTTATTGTTTAAAGACAGGAGTATGATAAAAGCTTATATTAAGAAATTTAGTTACTATAAAAGCAAATTCAAGAATATGAAAATAAGAACTTTGAATAAAAAAGAGAGTTGGAAGGACTGAAGGCTAATGCCACCGAATTATTAACTTAAAATGAAGGATTATACTCCTTATTGACATCTTTAAAGGATAAGCATTAATTCGAAATGGAATCACTTTAAAAACATTAAGAATTGCTTAGTTAGAAGAAAATCGATGAAGAAATAACACTTATTTAGAGGTAACTGAAACGGGAAATTGATACCCTTAATTCGATTTGTGATTAATATAAGAAACGAACTGAGGATCTCTAGGGTGATAATGAGATTAAATCTAAGAAGATTTAACAATTATCGGACTCAAAGTTAAAATAAGACACAGAGATATAAATAATGTAAGGGAAATTAGATAGATACAAAAATATTGAAAGAGAAATTGCAGATAAAGAAAATTTGTTATAATAAAAGACTAGACTAGTATAATAATTACTCTAAGAAAATAATGGATTAGGTGAGGAACTGAAATAAACTAAAGACTAAATGATAATATTAGAAAGGAATCTTAAAAGTCTTAGTGCCAATTTTGAGTTAGAAAGATAAGAATTGTAGAGGAGAATTGATAATTTATAGAAAAAGGAGGAGGAGATATGTAAAGCGAATAGTGAGTTTAAAAAATAAGAGATAGATAATAATAGAATTTTAAGATAATTGTAAGAATTAGGATCTGAGAATATAAGATTGCTTGAATAGAACACATTTATTCTGGATAAATCAAATGATACTGAATCTTTGAGATAAAATTATAACACTATGGTAAGAAAGTATTAAAAATTACAATAAGAATATGAGAAAGCAGTCGGATATACCCACAGTTTGGGAACGAGTGTTACCATATTGTAATAATAATTAAAAATGGCATAAACAGAAAAAAATGATGTTATAGGCAATCTTCATTTCACTCAATAACAGCTCTTATTGTTATAACAACATATTGTATAACATGTAGGAATATGAGATTAGTTATTTTATTTTTTTGTTTACTATTAAAATAATGATTTATAATTCAATATGGGCTTATAGATTGGTGCTTGCTGGTAGTTTGGGTGTAGGATATTATATCTATAGAAACTTCTTGTGGATAACCATGCTCAACTAAAATACAATTTTTAATGATTCTTAAATTATTGATATGAAACTCAGAAACTTTGCATATGGATAGGGATAAAATGTGATTGGCGGTCATTTCGTTAACTCTATCGATACATTGAATCAGAAACCTAAAGTACTAATTATAGGTGCTGGAGTTATTGGAATTTTGTAATCTTTGAAATTACTTGAGAATGGTTATAGCGTAATCCTAATTGATAAGGGATCACAAGCAGCGATGGAAACCTCATATTACAATGGATGTGTTTTCACACCATTGAGCCCTAAAACACTAATAAACCCTCAGAGTATTTTGAGCGCATTCTATTTTTGGAAAGAAAAAACAACCTCTTTGTCTTTAGACTTCTTCCTCTAAAAATATTGGTTTATATTTTCTATAAATACTCTACTTCTAGCCTGTACTAAGTAAATTATTCAATTTTTACAAGTTAAAAAGCGTTATAAAATGCTGAGAAACAAATCAAACTGGGAAGAATCTCACTAAAGGAAGCAGATAGACTTCATTAAATGGGTTTATTCAAATATCAAGTGAAAGGATAGATTGGGCTATTTCATGATGATGATAAGAAAAAGGCGTTTACAGATTTACTAGACCATCATAAAGTTGATTATAAAGAAGTTGATAATCCAGAAATTTTAGAAAAGTATCCAGATTTGAAGGCTAGTTTTTAGTTTATAACAGAAAATGGAATTGATACCTTTGCCTTAAGTTAATAAGTCTTGCAATATTGCTAAACTACATATCCAAAATATTTCACCTTTATTCCTAAGACTAATGTAAAGAATTTTATTTTAGATGGAAGAAATAATTGTATTGGAGCGTCAACTGGATAAGGAGTGATTTTATCAGATAAATTTATAATCGCATGTGCTCATCATTCTAAATAATTAACAGATAAATTTGGAATAAGATTACCAATCATGCCAGTTAAAGGTTGGTGTATCGGCGTTGACTCCAACTCGGAATATAGCATTTATAATCCCTACTATTTATAGACTACAATAGATGGCTAATTAAGGTTATCAGGTTGTGCAGAAATCGGTACAGACAAGAGATCAGATGATCCATCATAGGATTGGGGGGCTCAATATATCATAAAGTATTTTAAAAAAGTATTTATCATTTTCATCAAAGTATAATCCAGATGCAAAAATAACTCAAGTGCATAGCTGTGCAAGACCAGTAATGGCAGATGACCTGCCTGTAATAAGCTAAATATATAAGAATGTCTATTTATCGACAGGGCATGGATCAAAAGGACTTAGTTATTCTTTCGGATCTGCTGAAGTTTTATATTAAATAATGAAAGGAGAATAATATCAAGATTTCAGCATATCTAGATTTTATCTAGTTTGATTATTATTTATAAAATTTAAAACACATCTTTAAATTAAACCAATATAATTAAATTATATAAATCAATCTGTTTTATTATCATAAAATGAATTAAAGTTTATTTTTGATATGCATTCGATAACTAATTATTAATATATTTACTTTCTGGTGCCTGTGATGATCTTTGATTTCTGTCAAATAAAAGGACTAAGGCCTCGATTTATTTCATAAATGCCTAATATATTTTATCCAATTCTGATTTTATAGAAAGTTGCTCATACTTTTAGGACATCTTGTCAATTATATTTAAACTTTTGTATCGGTTTACCAATATTGGAAAGTTTGATGCTATATTGATGATCTAGTTTATTGCATCATAAATGGAATCTGCCTATTATATTATTAATTAATACTCTTTGATTTAATAGCATTTTATCTGATACCAACTTTATGTATTCGTTATGGCATTTAATCAAAGACTTGAAATCACTTATCTTCTCTATTTCTTTTAAGAATATATTTGTGTTATGCTCAATATTGGCTGAGAATAAGAAATATTCATAATTAAGAGTAAATTGCATTAATTAGTTGTAAAACTAGAGCATCTTTTATCCTATATCCTCCTATTTCCAATTATTCTTAACGTAGGCACTCTTAAAATCCATAAATGAATTAAAAAGGTTAGATTTACAATTTTTGAACTTAAGCAAGAATGTAAATATTCTATTGTATAAAAATATTGTATTCTCATTCATGATTTGATCGATTGGATTAGGAAATGTGATTTTAATGACTATTTCATTATTGATAACACTTTTATTAGTTTATTTAACCATCAATTCATATGGTAGTGTATATATCCTATGGGTATGTAGTTATTCTTATAATTGATTCTGTAAGGACTTAATTTAAGCTAATGTTTATGATGTCGGCAACTCATCTACCAGCAATTACATTATATCGCATCTCTAAAAGAAAAATAGTATTCTAGTAAACTGCAATATTTCTTTGAACCTCAATTCCTAGAATATTAATGTCATCAATTCTTATTAGATATTGGCTTCAAATG
The DNA here is from genome assembly GCA_016759055.1 of Paramecium bursaria. Classification (NCBI taxonomy): domain Eukaryota; phylum Ciliophora; class Oligohymenophorea; order Peniculida; family Parameciidae; genus Paramecium; species Paramecium bursaria. The sequence continues at coordinate 47,135 of VMTU01000161.1, forward strand.
ACTTTACTAGTCTATGAAACTCCTTTGCAAAAATCTAGATGAATCTAGGGTCCCTTGTCGAATGGAGGTTTTTAGTGTACTCTATAGTGAGGTGGGTTTTATTTTATGGAGTTTAGACGATTGAGAATGGTTCATGGAACTTAAATTACCCACTTAATTGAAGCATTTTCATATTTGATACACAATTCTCTTCAACTGGAATTTCAACTAACTATTCAAAGGTTTTGTAGAATTCCTATCTAAATGAAAAATTGCTTCTCCTCTTATAATTGGTTTAGCTGAATATCTTGAAAGCTTGTCCCATACTTTCAAGTGATTCAACACAAGGCTCAATAAACTTTGGAACTTGAATGAATTCCCCTTTGATGGTTGAATCATAATTTAAAAATTGGTCAATAAGTTTTATATAGGGGTTCAAGCATTTGATGAAGACTTGTTATATATAAATTAGCTAATCTCCAGATTATAGTGATTATTAATGACATGAATCATAGAGAAGTTGTAGAGTTGTTGAACTGAATACACTCTTCTATGGTGATGTTTCAAGTTTGTTGATAATAATGTTTATTTGAATTATAATTTTAAACCAATCATCCAACTATTATCTTAATCTTATTAGAGTATAGGGTAAATTATTTAAATGTTATTAGATTCTTAAACTATTCACTAAATCTGCGCCAACTTAGCCTAAAACTTTGTTGAATTCCTATAAAATTTCATCAATTGAACACCACATTTAGGTTTATACTAATTCATCTACCTTCATTAAGGAATAATTCATAATCTAGGTTTGTGGTTTTCTAAATCTTTACAATATATTAGCGATTTAAGTCGTATCATAAAGGTATGATTTCAATGTTGCCTTGCTGATATGAGGTACTTCAACATTTTGTATTTCAAAATATCCATCTTGAAGCTTGATAATTTCAGTATCGTATCCCATCAAACTCATCAATATTGAATTGACTACATCTACTTCTGTGCATCTGATAGGAACACCAATATCACTTAATGCCAAAACCTGACTAACAGAGTTTTAATTTTCACTCTAAAATACTTAATCTGATTTGATAACTATTTTTGGTTATTATGTTTATTGCAAATACTCTTTCTTTGACTAAGGTTAAATATGCCATAAGATATTATTCTTTTATGCTTAAGGCAAATTTTACTCCTCCTATTATTGATTATTTTGTATTTATAAAATTTCAATGTCTTCTTCTTCCTCAGATGAGGATTCAAACTCCCAGTCTTCTAGAGGCTATTTATAATACAAAATAAATTACATCTGCCTCCTAAACTATGACCTAATTTTATTCCCTCCTTTATAATACGCCATAATTAACCTTCCTAGTTTGATTTGCCTCAATATAACTATTCGACAATTGCATTAACACGTATAATATTCGATAAGGAATATCAGGATAATCATCTTTGAATTTACACTTTTTCAATGCTTAAAATAATTAATTCAAAAAATCTGCCACTTAGGGATTACTCATAATTTGCAGTTTTGTTAATATGCTAGAGATAGAATTAAAGTTGTACCCATCAAATTACTATTGAACTACTATAGGGTCCACTGTAGTAATTGAATTAGCTTACAAATAGCCATGAACAAATGTGACCGCCGTTTCAAAATTTTGTGATGGAGGCTATATAAATGTTGAATTTTATCAAATACCACAAACCCTGTGACTGAAATGACTAGTGATTATATGTTCTCCTGTTATTGCAGTTCTATTTGCTTTGAAAATTTAGACATTTATATATAAAAAATTTCTTTTTCTAAATTAATTATAATATGAAGAAGTCATTCTAGATGAACATAAATATATTATTGAATTCTTCAAAATGAGAGATGAGCTTATGTATTGATATTAACAAATCATATTATAAATATCATTTTTTCAAGTCCTCCACTATTGCTTGATAGGGATCATATTATTTTGGTTCTTATTAAACGTATTACTATTCGTATGTAACAGGCACTACACCAAAAGCAGAACGTAATATCATATGCATTCCGACTGTGCCTATACCCACTCCTATAAATATAGCCATAAATTAAACAACTTTACTCATTTTTTATAAATTTATATAATTTAAATGATTGGGTTTATACTATTATGCTTAATGAGTAACAATAGAAATAGTTATCTTTATAAATATTCAATTGCTTTCATCATTCTCATTCTCTTCCTCCTTCTCCAGGTTTTTTAAGGTCTTTTATTTTGTAACATTAAAGGATAACATTAATTTGCACATCTTAACTCTTATGATTTCACTTTTTTCCCTTTCATGTTCTTTATTCAATTATTGTAAAATTAAATCTGTAAATTTAATTACTTCCTTTTCTATTTTATCGACATAAGGTTCTTTTTCTTACCCTTATTTGTAAATGTATCGCATCAATAAGGCACTTGGCAATATACCATCAACTAAGACATTATCACTAAATTTCTTTCCTGACTTTTTGAGAGCTTCCTCATTTTCAGTAAGGGGGAGTTCTTTGAATTCGACTAAAGTTTTGAGTTTTCCGATCGTCAATTTCTTATTTATAGGCGCTATTCTCTCCATATATTTAACTAAAACTTCATGAATTATTGATCCTAATATTATGGAATTTCTCTAAATTAGGAGAAGCATTTCGGTATTCTGTTAATCCGGATAACTGTTCCAAAGATTTAATATTGACTAAATTAGTATTCTCCTAATTAAGAAATACCCAATCATGATAACTCTCTACTATTCTAATTTAATATCTTATAGTCCTCCCAAACTATTAAAATTGAGTCTTATGGCTTCAAATTTTAGGAAATACTTCTTTGGAGGAAAATTGTAGTTTTAACAATATGTGTTGAACACTTTGGCAATTACGTCAACGAATGTGACATTCATGTCTGGCTTATTATTTAAACTTGTAAATAAGGTATCTAGTAATTTACTAATAACTGCCTTTTTCTTCTCATTAATTTTATCCTACCCTATCTATAGATTAAGGTCATCTCTTGTATTGCAGACATCTAGTTAGAATTTTTCTACCTTTTAATCAAGCCAATCATCAATATTTCTAAATGCTATTTCTGCATTTTCAGCCAATAATTTTTATTGTTCCTTCTTTTTCTAAGAAGTGAGATAAAATAAAGTTTGAAGGTACCAATTAAGAAATAGCATATTAATTCTGAATCTTTTGGTCTTACCATTCCAATCTATGACAATCTTCTTTTTTATTGGTTTAGTTGGTTTCTTTTTTTTATCACCTTTATCTATTTTTTTATCAATTCTACGAGATGATTATTACAACTAATCAGATTTTTAAGATATAGTTTTTTATGATTATTGATCTTCTTAGCTTCTATGAATTTTAGTTTATTTATTTTCTATTTACTGTAATTGCTATCTCTGAATAGGTTGTTATTTTTAATATTATTCGCTCCAAGGTAATGCTTCGTATTATTAGGAGCTGTTCTTCATTTATTTGATTTTTTCCTCTTTATCGTACATATACCTTAAATTTTATTGAATCACTCTTTGTTATAAAAGAGATTCATTCCTCTAAATTCTAGGAAGTTCAACAGTTTCCAAATAATCATGAGGCACTTCTTGATAAAACTATTATTTAGGGGGAGACTTTTTTAATTTTATCTTAATTGGTTTAGGCGGTTCACTTGGAATGCCAAATTATGACAAATCGAATCCTAACCTAATTTAGGTATCTCCAGGATTCTAGACAAACTATCCAATATTATAATTCATAGGTAGTGGATCAACATTTCTGACCTAAACCATAGGTAGTTGTGATTAAGAGTACTAGATGCCAGGTATGAAGTTAGTTTAGTATGAATACTAAAGTGGGTTATGTTAATATTGTTGATACATAGGATATTGTGGCTTTTGGTAAATTTAGTTTTGTCCATATAATTGTGAGTACATCATTTTTGCTTATGCAGATATTGGCATTTAATTTAGCATATTGTACATCCCATCATTATACATATAATATTTAATATAATCAATCATTACTTTTTACTTTTTTACTATCCAAGTAACCCAACATAAGATCTTTTACCCTAATTTTCTCAGGTTGGTTTGATTAATGTTCCTTATCGAGTTGAACAACACTTTTCTCTGATAATTCTATAATTATTTTCTAAATTTTCTCCAAGTATTCCTCCTATTAGTTTTAATTAACATAGATATAACGATTAACTATGTTTGGCGGTAATAATCCATCGATTAGTATTTCAGACTTAATTTATTTATTCTGTTTAATTAGCAATTGCTCATTTACGGTTAATGGGTATTCTCTGAACTGAATTGTGTTCTTTAATTTTTCAAGACTCTGATTTTATAGTGGAATTAACTTTTTAATTGCAGCTACTAATGAGTCATGTAATATGGATGCTAAGATTAGACAATTTTTCTAAACTAATGCTAAAGCTGCTTAATTTTATTGATCGGGATACATTTTCCACAATTCTAGAATATTTTCAAATAGTAATGCTCTAAATATGATTACTCCAATGATTATTAACTACTTCTGTTGCATATTTGTCTCTTTTAAACTTCCATAACTATAAAATCTGAGTCTGAATGCCTCAAACTTTAAGAAGTAATCTCGAGGTGGAAAGTTATACTATTATATGTATATATTTAGTGTTTTAGCAGTAGTTCCTTTAAAATGTAGTTCTGGTTTGAAATCCTTCGACAGATTATTGAACATCGACTCAAGAAATTTTTAAATCTTTTATTTAGTTTTTGCATTTTGGCTATCCTATCCTATTTTTAAACTTAAATCATCTGTCCAATTACATATTTCTATTAAATTTGCATCAATTTTAGGAACAAACCAATCAGAAATGTCATCTAGGGTTTGATTGAGATTCTCACTCACAAATTTATGCTATCTGTTTCTTTTTTATTCAATTTAGTATGTTAAGGATTTCAAATACCAATTCAAGAATATCAAACTTATTCTAAGGATCCTTGTTTTCTTATTCATTCTTGGTAACTCTTGCACTACAACTAAGAATTTATTAGGCATTTGCGTAACTCTTTTAGGTTGTATTGATAACCTTGATTACGACTTAGAAATCGATTATGAAACACTCTATGGTTTTTACTTTTACTATTATAATTATTGCTATTTTAACTCTAATTTTAGCTCTTCTAAGCCTAATAATCTTTCTCTCTCTTAGGCAGTCATTACAGGATTATATTTCTTAATTTCGATTGGCAATAAATAATCAGCAGGGAACTCTTCATAATATTTTTCTTTTTTAATTGTATATGGATCCTATTTATATTGTTTTGGTTGTAATGATTACTATCCTAAATCTAGACCAACTTTTATATTCTAATTCAGCAATGGTAATACAACGGTACCTTATTATTATCCAGCTATTAAATTTCTTCTTTACAGTGGTACAGGTATGTCATATAATTATGAATATAGAAACTTAGTTGTATTTGAAATGGGCAAGCATTATAGTTGATTAATTATATTTTATTGATACATTTTTAAAAACAGCTTATTTAATTTTTTTTAATGCTAAGCAGAGTGTTAAGTTTTGTTGTTTCCTTGTCCCTCATTCTATTGACAAGGGTATTTATGATGTCGAACCTGATCTATTTGAATAAGAAGGAAGTATCATAAATATTGACATCCATCAATCAATACGTGTATAATAATTTTGGAATACATAATACCTATGCTACTTAAAATTCGCAATATAATTCCATATTAGTTAGATAAGATAACGATTATTGCAGAAAGTCAGATCTCTACAAATATTATCACCCAGATGTAATAATGAAGGACACATATTTTATAAGAGAAGTGAGAGGTTTGATTAAAGAAATTCTATAAGACAATTATTTTGATGGCATTCCATAAATGCAATTTTATAGAAAAAATACAGAAAGTAATAGATTGAAATATAATAGTACCACCTAAATTTTAATTTCCTCTCTAGTTAACATTACCATTTAACTACTATGACCAAGTTCTAACGAGGTTCAAGGAAACAAATTGTATTTTATTGTAATAAATTAGAATCAATGTGTTTGTTCTGGAAAAACAATCATATGCAATAAAGACATTCACTATCCCATAAAGATAACCTATAAAATAATTATTACAATTATTTATAAAAAATTAGACAAAACAATTTAGACCCTGAATGTTTGGTAATTATAATTTTAATTATACTAGTTGAATGCAACATACATACCCAGATCATATAGATTATTCCAAAAAGATGAATGTATTGAGTTTTTCAATCACTTGAATTCAGAAGCATATAAACGTAAGGAGAAAGCAGATGGACCTTAATTTATCACAAAGCTAGGTCTAGAAGTCCATAGAGGTAGAGGGATAGTTGTATTATTTCCTCATGAAGTAGAAAATATCAAAAATGATTATGGTAATGGGAAGAAATGCGGATAAGTCAAGGAATTAAAAGTAGTTTAACAATATATTAACAATCCTTATTTATATAAAGGCCATAAAATAGAGTTTAGAATTTATTTCGTATTTGCATCAACTCTACCCATAATTGCTTATGCTCATGATAAAGCCTTGATAAGAAGATGTGCTAAACCTTTTGATAAATTTTCTATTGAAAAAGCAGCTCATGTTTGCAATACTGCTATATTGAAGCAAACATTAGCTAAGGAGGGAAAAAACCCAGAATATCAAGATGATAATGATGAGATTGAGGGTGATGAATTTTTCATTGATTGGAAATTGGATTAACTCTAAAGAATGTTGCTTGAGTAGGGAAAGATCAAAGATCCCCAATGGTTATAAAATTACTTGTATCCTATTGTTGATAGATCTATAATTCATGCAATAAGATCTGCTGAACACACCTTCTCAAAGGATAGCAAATTAGCAGAGTTTTTTGCAGCAGATTTCTTACTGACTGATGACTTTTAAGTTTATATCATGGAAATTAACTATAATCCATAAACCTTGAAATCAACACCTTTAAGAATAATAAATCACACAAAGATGGTGAAGGATATGATTGATATTCAGAATGCATATATTCGAAGCAAATATTTGAGAATAAAAAAACTAATTAAGAAGCTAATCCCTAGATTAACGAGATAGGGAAAGAAATTGAGTGTATGATTATATTCTAAAAAATAGGAAATAATGGATGAGGACCTTCACAAGGAAATCTAGAAAATATATCACGATAAATTAGATTAAGGAATTGAATTGGCCGAAGATAATTAGTTTAGACTTGTAATGGATATGAATTTACCAGGAACTAAAGCATATAAAGATCTGATTTAATCTAAATGTCTTGTTTGAATTCATATCAATTCTTTTAAGAGTTATAATTTCTTGGTAACCCCTTTAGCATTGTAGAAGTCTTTGTAGCAGAGATTTCGCACTTGATATCCTAAGCTTTGTAGGACCATTCCTTTGAAGTAATCTTTTCCCTTTAAGATGGTTGGATTCTTTGTTTCTATATCATAGACATAATGTTGAGGTCCATTAACTTCTAATATTTGTTTATTGTCACATAAATAGAAATCAACTTAGTATAAGTCTTAGACCTAGTATTCTTAAATATAGTTGATCTTCACCATATTGAGTAGTACTTATATTTCCTTCTATATAAAGGACGGCTATCCTCTCATAGTAATGTTGTTTTTGCTTATGCATAGGTTATGCAAGGCTTTTGGAATTTCCCTATTTTTGTATGTGTAGAGTTGTTTTAGCACTAAAGCCACCTACTTAAGCAGTATCGTGGGCTCGATATATTCTAAATCCTTAATTTTACTTTCAACCAGATTAATTAAAATTGAGCTTTATTCATTGGGAATAAGTACCAATAACGCATGCAGGTACTATCCCAATTCTTAACTCTCTATTGACTTGTGCAGCTAATCAATTTAGCTTGAAACTAATTCCATGTCATGGCACTAAAGATTGGCACACGTTACTAACTATTTGAAATTATGTTATTTCTCTTATGCCAACCTATCATATATTTTAGATAGGATGGTTTGTTCATTTAAATAAGTTGTATTAGCTAGTTCCAGATAATTGTTCAGTTATTGTGTTGAAAACTGATCTACGTTATTTTGAACATAATTGCTCAACTGCTTGTATGACTTCTTTATCGACCTGTCGAACTTCTATTGTATTCCAATGATCTAGATTCCAACATTCAAATGCTCATTGAAATTTTTCTCACTATCGCAAGCCTTCAACCAATTCAGCCAGATTTCATTAGTAGAAAACGGGTCTAATTTTGGATCTTCTTCGTTGTAGAGAGATGGCTTGAATCTGCTTGATATGCTAATAAGGTTTTAAGCATCTTTATAGAAAGTGCTCTGTTGAAATATACTTCGTAACTAGCGACGCATTTGAAAAATATACTATTCACTATTATTAAAATATCGAAAATTAATAATTTATAAGTTTATTCGCTTATGAAATTAATTCAATATATGGTTGGAAGATGATGATTATTAAATATATGATGTGCATATATAATTTTAATTCAAAAAAAATCATTGTTTGTCGATTGAAAAAAAATCAAATAATGGTGACTTCAATGATTTAATGGGATTAATATCTTAAAAAGTAGGTTAGCCTTCATTATTATACTCATTGATTGTTGGAGAATTTTATAAATAACATATATATAAATTAAAATAATTATGTAAAATAAACTTATCGATTTTGAGAACTTAATTATATTAGTTGAATATTTATATTCTGCGTGGAGTCCAACCAATAAGCCACATGAGATGAAATAGAGAGCGATTAATTTATTAAATCAATATAAAGAGAAAATAGAAGAAAATCATCTATTAGGGATCATTAATTATTATTTGGGTTTGAATTATTTAGATATTGAGGATAACAGCTAGTGTATTAATACATATATAATCAGCTCGAAAGCATATGCAATAATCATTAATTAACTTTTCGAAAGTTCAAAATATTTATCCATATCTATAATATATTTAGGGAATATACAATCATTTGGGATATTTTGCGATAAACTCTGATAAGAATGAAGATGGAATTGGGTTGCTTGAAAAAGCTGAATAATTGGGACTCTTTTTACTTAATTAGAATTTCTAGACTAAATTTAAATATTAAGGTGGTTTTTAGAAGGTTTAGGAACAATACACAATTACATTATTTTATTTGGCGTAGGCATACACTAAACTAGGAGTAAAAGATAAAGCCGCATTTTATTGTGGATAAACTATGCTTAGATAAGTAATTTTTTATAAAATTAGTTTAAAACCAAAACATTTGAACTTAAAGATATCTGTGTCAATTGTATTTCGTTATCTGAATACTATTCAGGAATAGGATTCTTCTCCTAAGCTTTTTATTTATTGTAAGTTGGAGAGTCACTACTTCCAGCTGGAAGAAAACACAAATTGTATTATTTTTATATGATATTTTATTTTAGTCGAGCTACCTTTCATATGACTTAAGGGAAGGTTATGAGTGATTTCCTCGTATATAGTGTAGCCAAGATTAAAGCTTAAATTCATGATGATCCATCCATTTTGATGGTTATAAATAAATAAGTATTAGACTTTGAACTAAATGAGGTGAAATTTATTGTAATCCTTATTAAATATAACTAAGAAATTCAAAAATGCATAGAACTATGATGAAGTTAAATCATTATTCAGATAGGCTAACACTTTATATAAGAAGGCTCTTTCATATTTTGTCTTAGATGGTTTTGTTAGTGAGCATTTACAAATACTTCACGATTAGTCAAATATGTATAAATAATTGACTTATTTGGAGAAGGAAGCCAATAATGTAATCGCACTGATTGAAAAAAGAAGAGGTAAATAATTTGTAAATTAGATTTGCTAACTCCTGTTATAAATTAGATAAACCATAAAGCTTATTAAAATTATTACGAGAAATTATTAGTTGAAATAGCAGAAATAAATAATGAGTTATATGATTTGATTCACTCTATCAACTCCATTGATGATATGACATCGAAAAACAAAAAGCTTACAGAAAAAATGAATATAGCAGCATAGTCGACTATAGATGGATATAAACAAATAATAAAATAATTAGAGTTATTAGATGCGAAGGAGCGGGATTAATCTTGGTATTAATCCATAGTTACAGGACAATTTAATGTTGCTAAGGCTTATTCCAAGATATAACCAAAGGAAAAGAAATAAAAGGTTGAATATTTGGTATAGAGCCTTCAAGTTTATAGGAACCTGCTGAAATATATTAAGTAGGAAGCCAATTAATTTGAATTCCATTAAGAGGCAAGAATTTGTTAAGAGATGATTGAGCTTTTGCCAACAAAAATAGATAAGATAAATTATTCTTGAATATATTATAATTTATATATAAATGGAATAAGAAGCCTTAATTTCCAAAAAATCTATTGTTCAAGCATTTAAGACTATCATAAGCTATATTATCTCTGATATCAATAAGAACCCGAGATCCTTTAAGATCGGGCTATTCACAATCTATTTAGTTGTCACCTTCTTGGCGTTGATATAGAGTGCCTTTCAAATGAGCCCTTTAATATTTCTATAGTTAGCTGAAACCTAGGCTGGTGACACTGATTTTGTTTTGACTCCTACCCCACCGGAAAATAGAACAAGAAATTCCAATCAGAATTACGGACCTCCAACTAGCTCCTTGTTCAGCAGTGATGTTACAAACATAGTCACTGGGTTCACTCTTATAAATAGCAGCGATATTTAACAAGTATACATATAAATTTAATTAGGTAATAAAAGAAATAGATGGTGTGTTTGATTAAACACCAAGATGGTTACTAGTGGGAGACTTATCTAATCCTAATGACGAAGTTACCAAGATAAGTGACAATATTAAGTCATTCGTGCTATTGATAGATTCACTTTAAGAAATCAGTATTGGCATAGGAAGAAGATTAGAGACAGATATTCTATTCAATGATGATGCACTAATTACAGAGAGTACTCTCAGAGGGCTTAATCTGACTGTCGGATAACCCATAAATCTTAAAATAGATATAATTAGTTTACTGTCGACGTATGTGCCTGTCAATTCATCAGTAGCTGGAACAAATGATGACTAAGCATAATAGTTTATTATGGGAGTGATGGACTAAGTTGTCAATCAACCATTGAGACAATATTTCGGAGATAACATCACAAGCCGAGTATTTTAAACTGAGGAACTGAGAACTTTATCAGATGACTTAAAAAAGGAAGCTGATAATATCGAAAAGGACCCTTAATTAAAAGATGATTACAGAAAGGCGATAGAGGATTATATCAACTAATTAGATATAGATCAAGCTTAAAAGGATTAATTAATTGACTTAGTTGAGACTGTTTCTAAACGAAATTTAAGTGATGATGCTGGAAGAATCTAAGATTTTGTATATGATCTTCCTGATGAAAATGTAACGATAATAGATATTGAAGAGGGATTAACAGATCTAATTATACAAGCCTTGGATTTTAATATCACTCTCAAAGTCAAATAAGCTGTAAGTTCTCCAAAAGGTAAATGGGCTGATGGATTAGGGAATGTGATAGCTATTGATTATAAAAACTTCACTAACATCACTGTAGATTTCCTTTTATAAAGTTTTGATAATATAGTAAATGATAACATGAATGACACTACAATTATAGGAACTATTGCTAGAGCAATTAATTTAGATGATGTCAATAATTTGGTTCATAATTATTCGGATTCTATAAACTTAGCCGATTTCTCCTTATCCAGCAATATGATATTCAATAATAGAGTGAATATGTACTCTGATGCAGGTAGCATAGACTAATAAATAATTGCTGTTTCCAATAAACTATATTCTATTGAAGGGTTCGATTTTCCAGTTGATGGATCGATAACATTAGGCACAGCTATCAAAAATTTCTTAATTATGAAAAACTTTATTGATAATTTGATTGTTAGTGCTACATTTTTACTATTAATGTTAAGTGTTTTACTTATATATTCATTAATGATTGGTGATGTAGAAGATAAAACTTATGAATTTGGTATGTTAAGAGCACTTGGATTTTAGAAACGATGGCTTATCTTTTTATTATTAATCTAAGCGATGGTGTTTGCTATTCCAGGATTAAGTTTGGGTTTGATTACTGCCTATTTGTTGAACACCTTAGTAGCTATGTTCTTATTTGATTCTACCGTTTTATATTCATCCTATCAATTAGCACCAAGTGCAATTGGTTTAGCATTTGGATTAGGAATATTTATACCATTAGTTAGTAATGTTCTTCCTATAATGAGAGCCCTCTCTAAAACATTGAGAGACTCCTTAGATATTTACCATAGAACTGTCAATGAAATATTGGTAACAGTAGTCAAATTAGAAAAAATGGGTATATCTCCTGCATAAACATTGTCTGCCCTCCTGTTAGTTGTGATGGGATTCGTCAGTTATTATTTAATACCTATGGCATTTATTTTCAGTAATATCAAACTAGCTTTGGCTGTCATCAATATAATCCTCATAATTATGATTATTGGATTTGTATTATTAATAAGTTTAATCGAAGTTCCATTTGAAAAACTAATATTAAATTTAATGCTTTGTGTTTATAAGAAAGATAGAAATCTAAAAACAATCATTCTTAAAAATATGTAGGGACATTATAATAGAAATTGGAAAACGACATTGATGTATACGATTGCATTAGCATTTTTAATATTTTCTGGAACAGGATTTACTTTGTAGACTAAGGTGATATCTGATGTGCTTTAATCAACACTAGGAGCAGACATGACAGTTCTAGTTATCGGAGATCAGATAGGATTGGATGAATACAAAATTAGATAATACATGGAGTAATACAAAACGGATTATCCTGGGTTCATAGATGAGTATGCCTTTTCAACTTATCAACTAAATCAAATTGTGGGTATGCCCAGATCTTGTCAAATATCTACTTTAGCTAGGTTCCCTTAAGATAAAATCAAACTATCTGGAGTGGATGAAAACTTTTTGAGGGCCACTATGCAGTAGTTTTATATTCCTAACAATTATGATGAATCAATCTCATATCCCAAACTGTAAAACGGTATAAAAGACGGAGTCTTCGGGTTGTATGATAGAACTGGTAATATTGATCTTGATGCGTTTGAGGATTCAAAAATGATTTAATCGAACATGAATGCCTAAAAGAGCTTTTATGATGATTTAAATTTTTCAAAACCAGGAATTTAATATATCGATAGAGAGATCAATATGATAATTCCTTAAGGTTATAGTTTTCATGCATCAATTGATGTTAATACACCATCCCTCCTATAGGTTGGATATAGTTAATTTAGAGTAAAGGTAAGGCATATGGCTACCAAAATTCCAGCATTCGCATTCTCATCTTATAGAACTGTTACCTTCAATGGAGAAGGAATAATATCCATGAATGACACACTCTACATTTTAAATGACTATTTTGGGTATTTTTTTTCAATTTATCATTAGAGCTGACATAGAAAAAGGTATATTCCCAAATCCCATAGTAGAAAATTATTTCCAATAATTGCCTAAAAATCTATCGTATGGATTGCCAAAGGACTCCATGTATGTAAGATTTGCTAGATCAACATCTAGAACTGAGAGAATAGACTTTGGAAATGGATTAAGAAACTTTTTCAGAGATTAAAAAACATTATTATTCGATGTCATTCAACTCAAGGCTGATGCCGAAGACACATTCATGTACATAAACTTGTTTTACATTATTGTTGCACTGGTAGCTATGACACTATCCTTTTTCTTGATATTGGTTTCATTCGTCAGTAATGTTAAAGAAAATAGTTGGGAATTTGGTGTATTGAGGGCGGTAGGATTAGATAAGGTATTTTTTGTATATAATTTAGTCTCAAATAACAAGGGTTTATATTTATGAAGCTGTAGCACTGATAACTGCATCTGGTTTATTGGGAACGATAGTAGGTATGGTGGTGGCAGTCACCCTAATATTATAAATTCTAATGTTCGTGGAGCTTCCATTTACTTTTTAATTCCCAATTGCTATATTTTTAATTACTTTTATCGGAGGGTTTACAACGGCGATAGGTGCTAGTTACTTAGCTGTTAAGGAAATTAGAGACAAGAGCATTTCCATTATATTAAAGGGATTAATTTGATTATCATTATTTTTTAAAATCAATTTTTCTTCCCACTTTTATGTCACTATATTTTTATTAATTATGTAATAGGAGAAATGTCTAGCCGAATAATTATAAATTAGAGAGAAGTAGGCTAATTTACAATGGCTCGTGAAAGGATTTCAGGAAAAAATGAATCCATCTTGCCTGACATCCAAGGATATCCCTAATCTTCATTAAACTCCTGATTATGAATATTAATGTAACATTCTAATCAATAACAAATTATCATACACAAAGTTTCAAATAATTAATTGCATGTTGATAAAAGATAAGAGTGAGTGGGTTTTACTGTCAGAAACAATAATAAGAAAAAGAAAATTTCAAACTAGTGGAAATTAGGTTTTTATGATTAATATCAGTACTAAATAAGGGGAGATTAACCTTTGTTTTTCTCATCCTCAAACCTAAAAGTTTGTATTTAAAAGGCTTAAGATCTATGGAATATAATTAGATTTTTTAAAGAAACATAGAATAAATGAAACCAACACACTTAATTTTTATCAAATCACTAATAGGAACAACAAGAACCCTTAGACAGTCTAGATTTTTAATAGAAAGCAGTTTATATGTTGTGAATAAGATGCAATACTAAAAAATTATTTAAATATTTTAAGAACATTAGATTCGCCTAATCTCCTAAAAATAAATAGTGTCTACTTTGACTCCAATATGGTATATGTAGTTATGAAACATTTCAGGGCTCTTCCCTTATCACACTATCTGAAGAGTTAATTCACTTTGAATCAATAGCAAATAACATCTGTACATAAAATAATTTAATTTAAGATTATATATCAGCTTTTATCGATTCTAAAAGAGCTTCAAGAAAATGAGATTTATCATGGAAATATAAACCCAGATACAATATTAGTTGATCAAGGATAATAAACAGTGGTAGTTTATTTAATAAATTTTCACTGTATGGTATTAATATATATTAATAAGTAATTTGAAAAAGACATAGATTATTATATTTGCTCCACGGTAATTGTTGCTCCAGAAGTAAAAAATCTAAACTTAGAACCCTCGATAGAGACAGATATTTATCAAGTTGGGATGGTTTTAGCTTTGCTGAGTTTGAATCGAAGCAAGAGCTTAAGATCATATGATTAAAACTACATTATTGAGAATTTACCCGATATAATCAAATAGGAGGAAAAATTGTTTCAATAATCTAAAAATTCAAATTATTCCATGCTTTATTCCTTTAGCTAGCTTGAGTTGATTAAGAAAATGACAAATCCTTCAAGAGAATAAAGGCTTAGTTTATAGGATTCAATAAAGCATCATTGGTTTATTAATATGAAAGATAAAATTAAGGATAAGTCTAATATATTTCCATCTCTAAGAACCATAATAGAAATCAGCGAACATGAAATCAACAACAAATCATATATTCACGTCAATTAAAACTAAAGATCGAAGTTTGGAAGAAAATTTAATCCTTAATTATCGATTGCTATTTTGAGTCCAAACGACATATAAAATATAGAAACTAATGTTGAGAATGGGATATTCGATGAGGAACATTAATTAGGATCCTTGATGGACTGTTTAAATTAAATAGTTTTCATGAAACCTTCGTAAATGCCAAAAATGAAAACTCAACCAGATCAATTTACTAATCCAGTAATAATTAAGTTTTGATGTGTATTAATATATCAAAATGCATCAAATGCACTATCACTATCCCATGTATGTTTATCTTCAAAATAACTATAATCCAACATTAGAGTTGCAGCAAACAATAATGCCTTATCCTCTTTAGTGGCATTCTACGGAAAGAGACATCTAAACTAATCAACATCTGATAAAGCATTCTTCAAACAATCTTTTCCTTCCTTAGCCAAAGTCGTGACAACCTTTATACTATTAATATAATACTTATCCCCTTGCATCAAAAACTTGAAAATCGACATGCTAACATGATTTACAGGGCAAAGGGAACCAAAAGTAAGTCTAACAACAACTGGCCTCTATCCTATATCTAAGTTCCATTTTATTGTTATAAATCTCACAACCATAATTACAAAATAAAAATGGATTAATTATTGTTCCCAAATGAACATTTTAATGATTTTCAACATAATAAACATCTAGTTTAGGCCTCTTACAGCAGAGAAATGTGCATGTATATTTTCTATCTAATAGAAATATCTATCTTCCTTCGTCATTCAAAGTCTCATAATGCCTGAGTTTCTAATAGTTTTTGATTCCATAATTAGCTACTCTTATCTTATATTCACGACAGTCAGCCCTTTGATTAATAGATTATTTACGGTAAGCAAATTCTTTGACAAGTTTCGGATTTTTCCTTTGCCTTGAACATTGCCTTGAGTCCCTTAACTTTTTTCCCATTTATATCAAGACTATGAACTTTATAAACATTCTTAAAATCACAGCCTATTATTTTATATTATGGATTACCGGTTACGACTTCCATCGCCATGAATTTCTATTTGATTAGAAAGCCTGCTTATCCAGCAAAGAAATCAAAACAATTGAGACCTCCTGCAGCTTATACAGGTATCATATTGGGTATCGGTTGATAAGGTGCTGGGATCATTTATTGTTAGCCATAATATTATTAGTTGTAACCCTAAGGTGGACCTTCGTTGTGTGGATAGACCTAAGGAGGTGCACCATAAGGTTATTAATATGCTTGAACATAACCTTATTGAGGACCTGGTTAGGGAGGGTATTGTTAGTAGTTTTATTATTGAGATGGGTATTATTGAGGTGGGTAAGCTTATTGAGGAGGTTATTGGTAATTCTATTATTGATAAGGGTCGTAAGGTTATTGCATAGTAAATTTTGAAAGAAAAAAATATTTATAATTAAAAAATAAGATTATTCCTAAAAATAATTGATAGAAGATTTTCTAATGATTTCTGCGTGAATCATTAATTATTTTCACATGATATCCTGTTATTGCTTGAAATTGATTTTCCAAGACTGTTTCAGAAAACCACATTCAACAGGAATACTCACGTTAGGAATTTAATAGATAAATTAGACAATAAATGTATAAACATAAATCACTTAAATATTGACTTTTGTTATTCTAAAAGCTTATGGTATTTGATTGCATCTTCATCAAAGCACCAAAATTCCATTTCAATGATATCAAAATTCTCTTATGACGTTAATACAGTATTATTAAATGTTTCACACTGATTAGTAGATCCCCTATTCAAATCATGTCTAATGTATAATCCATATCTGTGATATTATTATATAATTACTTATCTCCTGCTCCTATGCTTAATCCTGTTTCATCAGCCATTTAATAAAAGGAGTTGATTCCAGTTGAATGGAAAACCTATATTCTGTCTCCTTTGAATTTGTATAAAAATGATTCTCCATTTCCAAAAAACACATTAGTTGATAGGTACCACGAATCAGTGACGTAGGAGCCGAAAATATTATTATCGCTGTCTTGCAAGATAATCAAATGATGACCAATATTTTATGTTCTTCTTATTAGCTCAGAGTATGAAGTACCTAACATCTTAATTATTCTATAAGTATACCATTTTGTGTGGGAGAATATGCTAAAAACCAATCTTTAGATTATAAATATTATGGAATGTGCTTTAAAATTTGATTTATTTTGAAGTTATCTAATACTCTGCTTAAGACATTGAGTTTCGGAATGAATGCTATGGATTTTTGTTTGTTATTAATGTTAACTTATTGTACTTATCCACTCTCCATATCTATAATGACGTGTTAGACATAGGTTAGATGACTTGAGCATTCAATAGGTTTGATCTGATAATTTAGGGTTCTAAAGAATGTGCAAAGTGAGTCTTGCAATACCTTTTCATGTTCATAATTGATTAAATTTATTAAAAATGACACTGCTTCCATAGATTTTATTTTTCCTTTTTCGGATGTCATATTACAAATTTTCTTAATGTACTATTTAACTTGTTTGGTGCTTCCTTTCTTTTATTATAGATGTATTTCTATTCCATTTACCTATGAATCCTCTACTATTGGTGCTAACATACCATTACACCCCCATAAGTAGATGTTTAAAATTTCAGATATCGGATTGAATTTTATTTTCTGTATCTCTTTTGCTATTATTATGAATCCGTATTAGTCTATTTCAAATTGAGTTAACTTTTTGTTAAGCTTTTTCTATAGTTTACTTGGTTTAGCATCAAATTTTATAAAGTCATATTTAATATGCATTATTCCTTCTATGAAATGGTTATTACATTTGTAAAGGATAGGAAATGAAGTATCGATTTCAAGTAATTTCATTCGATCGATAAATGAATAATGTTCATCTTATTGTTATGGTTATTACACGATAAGATCTTGGCCAGGTGTGATATGAATATCGTTCATATTGTTAAGTTCTTTGATTTTCCAAATATTGCAATCATATTTGAACGAAATATCAAACAAACTCTCTCCTGGTTACACAAAGCAGTGAGTGAGATTGCTCTTAGATGGTGATATCAATTATATAATTTTATTGAACATTATTTAATGCGCCACATGACAACATTATCAAAATTATTTTATTAAATTTAATATGATTGAACCTTTTTAAAATCAATAATCTCAAACCTCAGATGAAAATGCAGTACCTTTATCTTCTACTACAGAAGTACATAGAGAGGTGTAGAAGTCTACAAAGAAAATAAGAAAAGAGGTGCCATAAATTAAGAAGAATACGGGCCATTGGACGCCGGAAGAGCACTCAGTTTATGTCCAATTCTTGGAAGACCATATCAATATTGGTAACAGGAAAAATAACAAAATTTTCAAACTGATGAGTGAAACTATAGGAACTAGATCACCCTCTCAATGTAGGTAATTTCTAATACTAAAGTTAGATCACACCATTAGAAGTTTAACCCTTATACTGCTGCGGGATAGAAGAGAATCAAAAGGAACCGTAAGAGAATAAGTATTTAATTTATTTTCTATAATAGACACTGATATCACTCTACCAGAAGTTGTTGACGTTCAACAAACTATGACTCCAGATGTTCGCTCATTTTTGGAAGTTCCTGTTATTGAGGAATATCGATACTACGAGGACTCACTTCCACTGGAAGAAGATTCTTATTAAATTAATTTCAATGATAATGATAGTAATAGTTGGGAATAATAATGAAGAAGAATTTCATTTTCATACCTTTCCTTTATACAGTTTAGTATTTTTGTTTTTGTTTTTTGTTTTTTTTTATTTTCATTCCTCTTCAGTAGTAAGAGAGTCATCATTGTAGACTGTGTATTCTGAAATGATGTCTGCAAGATGAAGGGATGTTTATACAAATTCAAAATGTTCTAAATCAAAATAATGGGCAAATTATTTTTTCTCATACAATTTGTCAAATTGAACCTTAATTTTTTAGTATTAATAGACTATTTGATTACCATTGTTTACTGAATACAATTTTATAGGTTTATCCTCAGGAATGGCATATAACTGATACTCATTTGGTATCCATTATGAAAACTGTAAGTTCATAGTTTAATTTACATTCTTCAATTCATTCCACAATTCAAATATTGTCAAATTTCCTCTTCCTATTATTTATTATGCCATATAATGTACTTTCCATTTATTATGGCAGAGTTAACCACTAGGCTGATATAATTCTGATACCACGTCCTAAAGTAATTACTGATTTTTTCCTTGGCAAGATTTACTCAATGTTAAAGAGTGCATTCTTGGAAATGGTATCAAACTCAATAGCGGCCTAAGACTGCTACAAAATCCAAATCTTGATGGAGATTAAATTTGGCTAATAATCTCAGCCAATAATTGATTATTCGATTCCATTGTTGGTTACATATACTAAGTTAACTAATAATTTTCCAAACTATGGTTATCAGTGTAAATACTGATATCGGATTAACTATCAAAATCCTCTAATCCAAATGCGCAGTTATAGGGATATAATAAATTTGTTTCGTGATTTGAAGGAAGCAAACCTATATTAATTTTTAATTCATTATCACTTAAATCTTATATCGCTGACGCTAGTCCGGATCCAGTTCCTCCACATAATGAAGAAATAATTTGAGTTGATATATGATTATCACATTTTTCTTTTTCTCGATTAATTGCATCCTCTATTTAATCAAAGTAGTTTTAATTCGTCCATCGACCTCTAGAATAAATATTTTATGTGCCTTCCTTACCAGAAAGTATATTGTTTGGGTCTATAATAGTATTTTTTGCCCTAATCTTATCTAAGTTACTTGGTTCAGAATCAACAAATAAAGACCTAGGAACTGATCCTCGAAAGTCAAGGTTGGCTCTGTTGAGAGGATCTGACAATAGTTGACTAATAAGTTAACATCCGATATTTTATCCTGCCTGTCCAACATAGATTGATATTTATTAAGACATTGAGAAAAAGAAAAATTAAAACTTATTGCGTAAAAGAAGATTTTGTGGATTTTTTTTATTTTTTTCTATATAATAGGATCAGTTTTCTTCTCCCTCTTCGAATTCTCCTTCTTCTTCAGCTGTGGCGTCTTGATATTATTGATATTCTGAGACTAAGTCGTTCATGTTAGATTCAGCTTCAGTGAATTCCATCTCGTCCATACCTTCACCAGTGTACCAGTGGAGGAAGGCCTTTCTTCTGAACATAGCAGTGAATTATTCAGCAACTCTCTTGAACATCTCTTAGATGGCAGTAGAGTTTCCAACAAAGGTAACGGCCATCTTAAGTCCTTTTGGTGGGATATCACAGATGGATGACTTGATGTTGTTGGGGATCCATTCAACAAAGTAGGATGAGTTCTTGTTCTAGACATTGAGCATTTATTCGTCGACTTCTTTGGTTGACATTCTTCCTCTGAAGAGAGCTGAGGCAGTCAAATATCTTCCGTGTCTTGGATCAGCGGCACACATCATATTCTTGGCATCGAACATTTATTATGTGAGTTCTGGGACTGTGAGGGCTCTGTATTGTTATGATCCTCTTGATGTGAGTGGTGCGAAACCAATCATGAAGAAGTGGAGTCTTGGGAAGGGGATCAAGTTGACGGCTAGCTTTCTGAGATCAGAGTTCAATTGACCTGGGAATCTTAAACAGCATGTGACTCCTGACATGGCAGCAGAAACTAAATGGTTCAAGTCACCATAAGTTGGGGTTGTCAATTTCAAGGTTCTGAAGCAAATATCGTACAAGGCCTCATTATCAATGACCATGCACTCATCAGCATTCTCAACTAACTAATGGACTGAGAGGGTAGCATTGTATGGTTCGACGACTGTATCTGAGACTTTTGGTGATGGGACGACTGAGAATGTTTCCATGATTCTGTCTGGATACTCTTCTCTGACCTTGGAGATCAAAAGAGTTCCCATACCTGATCCGGTACCTCCTCCGAGTGAGTGTGTGATTTAGAATCCTTGTAAGCAATCACATCCTTCAGCTTCCTTTCTGACGACATCCAAAACTGAATCGATGAGTTCAGCACCTTCAGTGTAGTGACCCTTGGCCCAATTGTTACCTGCTCCGGTTTAACCGAAAACAAAGTTATCTGGTCTGAAGAGTTATCCAAATGGTCCTGCTCTGACAGAGTCCATTGTTCCTATGATATGAATAAAATGATACCTGGCTCAAGATCCATAAGGATGGCTCTTGGTACGTATCTACCTCCTGTTGCTTCGTTGTAGTAAACATTGATTCTCTCGAGTTAGAGATCAGAATCTCCGTGATAGGTACCTGTGGGGTCGATACCGTGTTCATCTGAAATGACCTCCCAGAATTTAGCACCAATTTGGTTACCGCATTGTCCTCCTTAGATGTGTACGATTTCTCTCATGACAGTTACGAAATATGATTTTTTTTTATTTGAATTTTGAATTCATTCCTTATCTGATTTATATAGACCCCCCCTGAGAATCAATAATGCGTAATATGTTTTATAAAAGAAATTTTTTAATATCCATTTGACCAATTCGACATTATAATATAATTTTTTTTTTTGAAACGATGATTCAAAATTTCTAGCATGTTCGTTAAAATAGCTTTCAAACTTCTTTTCAAAGCTTCCAAAATTCGTTTGTATCCGATAAGAAATCTCCAAAAGTTAGTATTCTGCCCATCTCCAATCAAGACGTTCCAATTCATTAACTAGAGCACAGCAATGTTAGTGAATTCCATCCACAAGACTACAATGACAAAGAATAGTATAAACATTTAATAATTAGAGGCTAATGAAAGGTCTAAGTGGATGCAAACTGAAATTTGTAAAAATTTCAAAATAATCAAAAGAGACGTAAACAGATGAGGATCCTAGAGATGCGTTGATCGAGAGGCTGCAGAACGAAATAGAACAACTTAGACAGCCTAAATTAGATTTTTCGTTTCATAAATAGTAGGAAAATAATCCTCCTGCTCAGTATAATGGAAATAAATACTTCGAGGTCATACAGAATAAGAAAATGCTTATCTTGAAGCCACAGAATACTGAATATTAAGACTATTTAAAATAGAAATCCAATAAGGATTATTTTTTCTAATAACTTTGATATTATTTTTATATGTTTGATAATCTCACTAAAATTTCCTACAGATTTGTTGAAGCCTATCCTGAAGACAAAACCTATTACAACTATGAGAATCTGTAAGATGAGGATAACACTCACATTTATGAGAGAGAAAATATTAACTCTGTCGAATTAAAATTGACTTTTGAATATGATACTTGCAATGTCAGATTTATTTAGATTCGTAGAAAATAATTTTATATATATAGATATTGTTGAAGCTTTAAAAGTAACTATAAAATTGTACAGAGAAAACTAAGATAAAAAAAAAGTTGAAGTTCAAACTTACAAAAAACAGGTGTCTGTGGGAGAGAAGAAGTACCCTTTTAACTTTTCACTGAATGAATCCAATCAATGTGAAATATACATAGTATTTATTTAATCACCTTTTGAAAGTAGCCAAAAAATAATAAAATAAGGATAAAGAGTATTGTGCTCAAATCTTAGTAAGCATCTGCGAATCCTAATTTAAAATAGCAGATCGTGTAACAATAGCCTGGAGTACCAATTACCGCTCACGATCCAATTTAGCACCTGAACACATAGAATAAAAGTCATTAGAATCTCTTTGCAAAACCTACAGATGTTCAAGTTAACTTGATAAGAGGACCTCAAGCCAACAATAATAGTAGATTTAATCAGATGGTGGAAAATGCTAAAAAAACTTAAGAATAATAAGGGAAAATGTAACAGACTTAATATATTGAGTCCTAAAGATAAAAATAGTAAATCAATAAAAAACATCACTTAACAACTAGGAGATAAAAATAGGAAATTCCAGCATCTGATGATGTGGATGAATTTGAGATGTTTGACTTGCATCCATCTGATTTTGATCAGAAATATTTATAGAAAATGGGAAGTCAGTTCACATAAAAAATTTTGGATAAGTATAGAGCATTAACAGGAATAAGATTCTTTATAGATCAGTAGGATTTATATCCTGGTGAATTGGAAAGGTACACAAAGATAATTACAGATAATGGCGGAAAGGTTTAATCATAAGTAGATGATAAGACTAATTATATTCTTGTATAATAAGTAGTACCTGGACAAATTACTGACACAGAAGAACATTATTATTTGAAATTCTAGTTCTTAGACGACTTACAACCAAAATAAAAACCTTAATTTGATAAATATACTATATGATATCAATATCGCCTTCTAAGATATTTCATTTCTAATTTTTTGATTTCTTCTTCTGAATCAGAGTCCTATTGACAATTCTTGAAGTCAAATTTAATTTTTGGAAGCAATTTGGAACCGCAACTTTGATCCAATATGCTGGATTAATTAATAATGTTTGAGATGTTTTCTCTATAATTTAAATTTATATAATTACTTATCTTCTTTTTCCTTGATTTATTCTTTTTATCTTTATAATATGCTTGATTTGATTTCTAATTAATACATATCCTCTTTTTCTTTAATTTATTCTTTTTACCTCTATATTATATTTGATTTTATTTCTAATTATTGTAATAATTTCTCCTTAGAGTTGTTTCTGTCTGTAGCATCTCTCGAAGACATCATTAATTACCCTAGTGTGGATCTTTTGTGCATGATAGCTGGTGACTCATACTTGCCTTATTTATCTGATTAGTTTGAATTATGCTTTTCGGAGTTAGGTTATATTAATGCACATGATTGTCTGCTGTGCTAAATAGAATCAATCCTGTTGAAATGCTCTTGATTTTAATGAACTTACTGCTATGGTTTTACAATATCATTCTTAATATCACAAACAAATGAGGAAATCATATCATCAATTTCAACCTCTTTCTTCTTAGATTATGTTTTAAGCTTCATTTATTCACTTAAAAAGTCTATCTTATGGATAGGTAATTAATTAAATTAATTCTATTAATTCTATTAATTCTATTCAGGAGTTTTTTAGTTGGGTGCTGGTGATTCTACCTTTTTATAAAATTAAGTATGACTCATTCTATTGTCCATAGGAGTAAAAGACATGTATTAGGGTGGAACATGATATTAATTAGGAAAAACCATTGAATGGCTAGGATAATGCATCTATTACTAGATTTATTATGATTGAATAAGTGCTCTCTATAAATCCAGTATTTAATTCTGCATAATCTTTAACTACTCTGATTATATTAAAACTAATTTTTCTGCCATAGTTTCTTTAGGGGATTGCTCTTATTGCTTCTTTTTACTGTCTTTCTATTTCTTTTCAATTTTTTATTCTTATTTTGGTTCTTCATCAAACTACTTGTGTTAAATTGCGAAATGAGCAGATTGCATGCTTGAGTTTCCATCCACAAAATCTCTTAGAATAGGAGTAGGAATTGGAGGCTATTTATAACAGCTATCTTATTAGAATGATGGATCAACAATATTAGGACTGAGTAAATCGGATACTCTTTCAATTTAATTAAAGGGTTATGCTCCACCTAAATCTATTAAATAATTGTCAAAATTAATTATTTTATCCTACCATCGTAGGAGTTTATAACTTGGTTCCTCCAATAATGAAACCTCATAAAACATAGGTGATTGATTCTTTTAAAATTAGATGTAAAGAAATTTATCAAAATTATCTTTAGAAATTCTCTACTTAATTTGTTTGCAAGTTAAATATTCAGTAAGAATGGCCCATACCAACCATCTTTTATTCTATGGATCATCATATTGATCATTTGAGTAAATCCAGGCACCGATTAGAGGCACTTGTAGAAATAATGGGTCTTCAGCCATAAGAGGTAGTATTCGATTGCTTTAGTCTAAAGTAAGAAAGCCATATTTATATTATACTCTATCTTTCTTTTAACTAGATTGTGATCTTGACTTTGTGATCATTCTAGTCAATGGTGTTTCAACAAATTTGTTAGACTATTTTATTTGTTGAAGCTTAAATTAAACAGATGGATAGTAAATGAATGTTGTTATACTTTACTAATGAGCAAACAAGGATATTCTAAATAAGTTTAAGAACATAAGATCTAGATTTTAGGCTGTTCCAGTACTCTAAAGGAATTCACATAATTTATCCAATGTGTTATGATTTTATTCCACTTAAAAATTCAAATATATGCTATATAAATTATCCCTTTCTAATTTTCTATGATAATAAATCTTTAAAAATACTCTTGGTATCCATCTGCAATATCGTATGATAGATCATCTATCTAAATATTTGTATCGAATATGATATTTGTCAATCCAAAAGCTTCCTTTGATGTTTTATGTATTTGTATTTTGTTTTATAATTTCTCTCCAATCATAAGTCCAGGAATGAATTCCTCACTTTTCAGAGTGAACATTGAATCCTTAATTTAGTATTTCTAAATGAAGTTATGATAAATAGGATTATATGGTATTGTCTTTTAGAGTTAGTTAAATTCATATGTTGGTTCTATGTATTCCTTAATTTCTTTTCTCTGCATAATATATTTTGAATTTTAAACTTAAAATAACAAAACAAAAAATAACAAATTAAAATATATAAATTTTAAAAATATAATATTTTAATCATCGTTAATCAATAAAGGAAAAAAAATTTCTTCAATTTTCAGGTGATTCCCATAATTTAGATGCTTTTGGACTATGTTAAGGTATGAGATTATGAATGCTAATATCACTGGGATCGTCCATTATTCTGCTAGGAACTTAAATTATATTTTTAGGAGAATTATCATTTGCTGGTGACTCATTCGAGGTGATTTAGGTATTTGGGTTGTAATTAAATTTCTAACTTCCTTTCTTCTCACCTGGAGTACCTCTTAATGGAGTGTTCAATTGTTTTATTGGAGTTCTTGCAGGATTAATTCTCAAAGGGGTATCCAATTTACTTTTCAAGAATGAATGCTGCAGTAGTTTTCGAGCATTCCACCTTTTTATTGGGTCTGCTCTGTTTAGAGACATATATTTACTCTAAACAATGTGATAAAAAGTCTTTTGCTTCTTCTGATAGGTTCTCTGGAATGGGTGGTTGATATCCTTTTCCGATTTTAATCATAACTGCAAATTAGTTTGGAACATCATGTAACGGTGGCTTGGTTGTAGCCATTTCAATCATAGTGCATCCTAGACTCCATATATCTGATTTTCTCCCTACATTGGCTTGCAGAACGACTTCAGGAGCCATATAATTCGGTGTTCCTGATAATTGCTAATTTAGTAACTTTGAGAGTCTCTAGCTGCTACCAAAATCAGCCAATTTACAAATACCATTGCTATCTACTAATACATTTCCTCCTTTAATGTCCCTATGCATGATTCCATGAGAGTGAAGATAATCTAGACCTTCTAGTATTTATCTGAGATATGATTTTATAAGATTTTCATTAAGTTTCCCGAACTTCTGTATAATTGATGTCAATGAACCTCCTGCCACATACTCTAGGAAGATATTAATTGTTTTGGCATTTTTTGCCATGCCATAATACGAAACAATGTTCCTATGTTTCAAAAGACTAAGTAGTTCAATTTCTATTTCTAATTAGCTAAGTTTCTTTGGAGATATTACATAAAAATTTACCTCATCATCCGAAGTGATTAATACTTATTTGACTGCCATTATTTAACCAGTTTCTTTATTCATGGCTTGATAGACTCTCCCAAAAGACCCTTATCCAATAAGCTAGCCAGTCGTCCAGGAAAACAATTTAGGTGCTGGTGCCTCCTCTGCAAGGGTAACAAGTTTCTTATACATATTCTGCTTTAGTTCTGATACATCATAGTATCCATCTTCATTTCCATCGAATATGTTTGATTTCATCTCTTCCAATCTTGAAGCTTGAGTATCATATTTTTTTAATCCTACCTAAGTGTTTGATGTGCAACAACCCATTGGAAATATAATTTTTATTATTAATATAAATATTATATCTTCAATCCTAGTAAACAAAATAATAATTATCTAGATAAATAAAAAAAAAAAAATAATGACTAAAGTAGTAAATTATAAAATTGACGGAACAGGACGAGATTCATATATTTCATATGGAAATGGAGGGTTTTACAAAACACCAGCACTATAATCGGAGGAGGTTAATTTATCCATCAGTCGTTATGCGTCATTACCCACTTTAGGCAATAAAATTAATTTATACCATAATGATGGTTCAGGCAGGGATTCTTATATATTGTAATTAGTATTCATAGAAATAAAAAAAGTGATACTTAAGGGGGGTTTTATAGTGTTCAACCTAAAATAAACTTCATGTCTAATTTGAGATTTTATGAAAGATCACCAGAGAGACTAAAAGACAATGACTTCCTAAGATAGGGATAGCATTTAAAGCCATAGAAGGAAAAAGAAAGACAAATGAAGTACTTTAAAAAATATATAATTTTACAGGATGTCGCAGATTGTGGAAAGAGTTACTCACAGACTGTAACTCCCAAAAATATAAAAAAAAGTGTGATAAATAATATATCATTAATGTTTCAAATCATTATTATGCTTTCTTACTACTAAAATCAGATATATGAATATTAAAAATATGAGCACAGCAAACCCTCCTACAAAACAATTGTTTATGAAAGTCGGAAATAATGTTTTATTGAAATTCTTAGGATTAGTATAATTTTATGAAATATTAATCCCAATTATATATGGGTCATTAATATTTCTAATAAATATTGATGTTTCTTCAAAATTTTATGATTAATTTCCTTCAAATTTTCTAAATAATAAACCACTTTCTTCCATACAGCCTCCTAAAAAACTTAACTATATATCATATCTCACTATAAAGCAAGCCATATATAAAAAATAATAATTGGAACCATTAACTGATGGAATTATTTTCTCGAATGGTAAAACTTCCTCAGTATTATTCGATTTTATCCATCGATATAATAATTATCCCTTGTAGCTTTTATGGTGAAATCCTTGATGAAATTTACAATCACTTTAACCTTCTAGTATAGAATTAATGGTTAATATTTGCAAACATATTTTTTCACTCTTTTTTCCAATCATATTAGATTTCTCAATTTATCCAAATTGTTTCGATAAATTTTTAATCGAGAACAACGCTGTACTATTGGTATAGTTATAAAATGGATCTTAGGTTAATAATTAAAAATCTTATGAAACTGATTATAATTAGTCATAAACCATATATGAAGTGTTTAGAGTGAATTTTTGCTTTTAGAAGTTTGAACCACTAAGATAATCTGTCCAGTATTACGTTGCCTGCACTTAATTTTAATCATACTTTTTCTAGTAAATATTACTATTCATATTCTTATTATTAAAAAGGGATTATGAAAAATGAAATCGAAAATATGAGTATTATCAAATCTATGATTAGGATTAAATAATAAAGACAGCAGAAGCACTTAGAGTTAGATTTTTCCTATAGTTTTAAAATGTCTATTGAATAGTTTTAATTTTACATAATTAAATTTATGCTTATTAAAAAATAGAATTCATTTCAATTGCCTCCCTGTGTTAAATATATTCAGACCAAATAGTATTAAAATGGATATATTATTGGTCAGTATGTGTTAGGTGAAAAAATAGGGGAAGGCGGATTCGGTAATCAAATAATTTTTAGGATAAGCTTAGGTCTTTAAAGCCTATGTTGGAACATAACAATTTGCAATCAAGATCATAAATATTAATATTGATAATGATCCAGCATTGATGAAATAGTTCAACATAGAAGTTTAATTATTGAATGATTTAAAGCATCCCAATATAGTGAATATTATAGATGTAAAAATAAATAAATATTAAGAGATCTATTGTGATAGGGATAAGATGGAATTGTACCTTATCATGGAATTATGCGAATAAGGTGATTTAAGATCTATTATGGATAAGAAAGTGATAGGAGATAGAGCGGCCATAGAAATAACCTCACAAATTATGAATGGGTTAATATGTCTTTTGAATTAAGGTTATATTCATAGAGACATAAAGCCAGAAAATATACTTATAAAAAATAGAGTTTTTAAACTTGCTGACTTCGGTTTAGCTGGCAAAATTCCAGATAAAAAATTCTTTTAAGGTATACGATTCCACTAAAGATAATAGCATAGGTAGGAACTCCAATTTATATGGCTCCGCAGATACTTTAAAGAAGTCCATACACATTTAAATCTGATATATGGTCATTAGGGTTAGTATTTTATGAAATGGTATTTGGAAGGACTCCATGGCTTTGTAGAAGTTTTGAGACTTATTTAAATTCGATTGTTAGTGAACCACTCAAGTTTCCCTATGATATCTAAGTTTCTCCTGATATCAAAGATTTCATCAAAGGGTGCTTATAAATAGAGGAAGAATCCAGATTTGATTGGGATAGGGTGAAAAACCATTAAATATTCAAATAAAATGTGAAGCCCATTTAATAGGTTAACTTTTCTAAGGAAGAAATCTTGATATTATCCAATATGCAGACTATCTTAAAATAAAAGAATTTGGAAGCTAAAACTCTTATGTAAAACAGTAGGGTAAAATATTTGACTAAAGTATCATTATTCTATATGAAAGGAATCTTTTCATCACTTTCTCCTTAATTTCTAAAAAGATATCCCCTAATAAATTTCAAATTAAATATTTTCTAAATTTGATAAAAATGGAGATGGGAAAATAGAATCTCAAGAATTTTATGAATTTTTCACTGAGCATGATTTTCAGCCTGTTGGAAGCTTTGTTGACTAAATTTTGAAAGAGCTAAGAGCTATTATAACCCAATAAAAGATTCCAATAACTGAGTTGTTTAAAAAATTCGACAAAGACCAGAATGGGTGTATTGACTACAAAGAGTTTTTTTCGCTAATAAAAATCATAGCACCAGCAGTAAAAAGTAAGGAGATCAAAATAATTTTCAATCTATTTGATTAAGACTAAAATAGTGTGGTGAGCTTTAAAGAATTCCAATTTGCTCTTAGGAGCTCTAATTTTTACAAACATTCTAAAATCTTAGCAAGAATAACTTAATGTCTTAAATAAAAAAAAGTAGATCCAATAATACTATTTAACTACCTCGATAAAGATCAAAAGGGATATTTGAATTTTGGTGAATTTCATGTATTTATTTTAATGGATTAGAAATTAATATCGAAAGTCGATGCTGTAAAAGAAAGTGAGTCGAAGGAACTTTTCTTACTATTCGATCAAGATGGGAATTAAAGAATTAACCTAAATGAATTTATTTAAATAATTTATTGAAAAATAACATTAATAAACTAAACAAAAATTTATGAGACATTCAAGCCTATAGGAGAGAAAACGAAATAAGAGTTAGTAGAAAACTAATAAGTCTTTAGAGAAAACAGAGTAAGCAGATGACTACGATTATTATGCTTAATTTTAAAAATTTTATGCATAAGCTCAGACCATAAAATATATTGAATATGAATATATGAAGGAGTTTTTTAATCTCGGTATATAGGATTTTCCCTCTGACAATGAAATTGCCAAACTTTAAAAACACATATTGGACACAAGTGGTTGGGCCAGTTAGCTTAAGAAAAACTGGAATTTAGAGGAAAAGAAAGTTCTTATTTGGATTGTGGGAAAGTTGAGCCTTATCAGAGGG
Source organism: Paramecium bursaria (assembly GCA_016759055.1). Taxonomy (NCBI): domain Eukaryota; phylum Ciliophora; class Oligohymenophorea; order Peniculida; family Parameciidae; genus Paramecium; species Paramecium bursaria. Next base: position 78,390 of record VMTU01000161.1, read on the forward strand.
GAAGATATCAGGAACTTATCCTAAGAATTTTGGAACGAGGTCTCATCTATGATATGTAGGCGAGATGCAGAAATGTGTAAGCACAAATGGCTTTCGATGCAAAAGATTGCGCTCTAATAGTAGCCATTTTCTCCTGAAGAAGATAGGAGACTTTATGATATCATTCAACAATTCCAATAGGTAGATTAAGGATAAAAATGGTCATAAATTGCTTAATTATTAAATCAATCTACTAACGTATACAGATCAAGCAAACAATGTAGAGAGAGATGGTTGAATCACCTCAATCCCAACATATCAAAGTATATAATTTTAAAAATATTCTTATTAAAAAAAAAAGAGATCCTTGGAATGATTCGGAGGATATTGTCTTAATGGGATATGTGAAGGAAATTGGAAGAAGATGGGCTGAAATATCGAAATTGATGGATGGCAGGAGAAGTGAGAATACCCTGAAAAATCGTTTCAATAGTTTAATAAAAAGGGAAAGAGAATTATCCGTCATGTAACTATTATAATAATATAAAGTCATAATAATAAAACCTTGTCGGTTGAATAGGTTTTAGGAGGATGCCAAGGTTCGGAACTCAATGACTTACAAAAAAAGGCTATCGAGGCAATAATATAGAAGATAAAATGGAGATAAGGGGAATCATAAAAGAAGGTTGTAGATACAACGGTTCGAAATTCGATGGAGAAACCACCACATGAATAGGTAAAGAGAGCATCTCTAAGAACTTAGACATCAACGACAGTTAAATATCAAGTGGGCTAATGGGAACCAGATATCAGTGTACTAGATCTAGTTCCATGTTTAGTAAATATGACCAAGAATCTGATTTATTTTTGTCCGTCTGAAATAATAATGCAAGTCCTTGGTTAAGCACAGCAGAACAAGGACAGTTTTGAGCGACTGAAGAGTGAGATAAGTTTGCTTGATATGGGATTCCACAATTTCAAATCAACTTTAAATATGATTGAAGAGATTGAGGATTCTTAAGTAAGTCAATCAATATAGAACAACCAAATGATGCATACGGATGATGTCGATATGTACTTTAATTTAGACACTCCACCAACAATGTCTAGACCACAATATTTGAATCCATTCGAAAGGATACACTAGAAAGCGATGACTCTGGTATAGAGGGGATGTAAGACGGAGCTGCAGATAAACTAAAAATATTTAGTTCCACGGTCTCTGCCTCATTTGATTCAATTAAATAATTATATTGTATGAAAATTTTAGTTTTAAGTGGAATATTGACCATTTTCATTTGGAATTATAAGTAATAATTTATCAAAAAGAGAATTTTCAATCCAGACATCTATAAATAGTTGGAAATGATTGAGAAATAGAGGATCGAAAAAAATCTACTTCAATCCACTCTCGATGATTTCAATTCTTAATATACTTTTATGGAACTAATACTAATATACAAGATATAAATTGCATTAAACCTAATTGCAGAATCAAATAAGACGATAAATTAGATATCAGAAATTATCTTTCGAAATGGCAATCTGGCGTTGGAATACATTTTTCAATATAATGACGAGGGAATTAAGGTCAAACACAAACCTAAGGATAAATTTTTGTACAATTTCGCAAGTTTGTTTGGTGGTGCCATAATCCTGGAGAAGAGCAACGGTCTGAAAAGCGTTAAAAACATACTCCAGGACTCGGAGGATAAGTAATATAAAGTTAATATTAGCTACATGATATCAGAATGTGGATTATAAAACCAATATTTCATCATAAGTTTGAAAGAAGAAATTTAATTAGACACTATTTAATTCGTAAATATGGAACTCTATTCTTCAACAATTAATAATTTCAAAGTATTGTTATAAAGATTTTAGATATACTCTAGTGTGCTCTATCCGACTGATGAATGGGATTTTCTTGGATAGTTCTAAGCTTAGGACACTAATTAATGGCAAACATTTTAAACCAACCCAAATTTTCTTCGATATTTGAAAATTCACATAATCGATTTCCATAAGAATGATCATTACTGTATTATTACTTAAGTCAAGTATTTTCATGATATTTAAATTTTAGAGTATTTGGCCAAACAGTAATTGGAGATTTAGTGGAATCTCATAAACGATTGAAAAATGATTTTAAATAAGTAGATGGTGATCGACACACAAATAATGATTAATTTTATTAGACAACAAATAAGATAGAACCTCATTTAGTTGATGATATATCAAATGAAGATGAAATAATTGAGTTTCCTGTAATATATAATAATTAGGGTTATTGTGACAGGATGGACATATTCTTTTTGCCTTAACAAATTGAACACTAAAAAAGGCAATTAAAAAATTCGAATTTTGAAAAGTTGCGTCCCTATGCAACAAACTAGAGCTTGTTTAAGGTAACAGCAGAGAATATTTATATCATCTCTCATAACTAAGATCTATTAAAGGAGGTCATAGGACAAGTCCAATTAGAGTTGAATTTTACACAAATTTATTTATAGAAGTTAGAAAATAAAATCCAATAGTTAAATGATCAAATTTAGCTTGAAAGAGAAGTAAACCAAATAATAAGTCAATAAATGATGGAATCAAAATTTTACTTCTAGATAGGTTTGCTGTTTATGATTTGTCTTCTTATTGTTCTGATTGTGATGAAATGTACAAACGAGACACCACATAAGAGGCACAAACACTAAATTAGATCTGCTATTTCACTTCGAAACAATGATATCAGCGATGAGAGTGAAAGTGAATCAAGTGCCCACTTAAAGGCTAAAAATGGCAACTCAAACAATCACCAGAAGAAGAAGAATAAACGATGAAAACTTTTTTTATTTATATTATCACACCCATTTTATATTCATAAATAGTATATAATAACAAGAAAATATTGCAAGTCTAGCCGATATGCCATAGACAAGAACAGATGAAAATTTGAATAGCTTGTTATTAATATATATTTACCTTTCTCACGTAAACCATACCCATATGCCATAGGAAGGCAATTAAACAGCATAAGATAGCGTATTGCCATTCGAAAAGCAAAAGCATAACCAAAAATATCATGAATGTGTAATGTGCACCTATCAGCATAGTCATCGGGATGTTAGTGGGTAATGATTTTATGAGAAAATCTATCATTAATATCAAAATTACTTCTCCAATAATATTCTTCTAATATGCCTAGTGCGAATATGAATAGAACTCCAAATAAAACAATCTGTTAAGAACTTGAAGTATTGTAGTAATTTTGAATTACTTTTGATGAAGTTTGATCGATGAATAAAAATGTGAGGAAAAAGAATGTCACAAAGGTTAACAATGAGGTTATCAGCAGTAAATATGAGTTTTCCTTCTTGAATATGAATTCACCCTCAGTTTATGCAAATAATTACCTGTTATATAAAATTCAAAAACTCTCTTCCCTTCAGCAACATAGAATATGTAAATGTAAGGTAATAATAATAAAGGTATTAGGAGGTACACTAAGAGTGATACTAATATGGATTATGTTATATTCAAAACTAAAATTGATATTATTATATAATAATCTACCTGTATATGGCAATAGAGCAGCTGTTAACATGGATATTTCTAAATATGCTAGTCTACAATTATTGAGCTCTAGAGGTGCTACATCGTCAACAATCATAATATTTTAATTTATAAATAAATTTTTCATTTTAAAAACTGTAATTCGTATTATTTCACGATGACAGTTTATACTTTACGGATTAATGTTTGCTTTATAACAATACTCTAATTTTTGAATGATAATAATAATAAAAATTTTATTGGGATAATATTATGTCTCTTCACTCCACTCTCGGCTATGATTGTTGCACTGTATACTCAAGACTTGAAACCTACAAAAGACTCACTGAGTCAAGTATTCTATTTTAATAACAATAGTCTTAAATAGTTAATAAAGGAGTCTCGCATCTTCCTTTGCCTCCTCACAAGAATTATCAATCCAATCAGAAGAAACGCCGAAGAAACTCTTAGAATAAGAGTAGAATTCACCATTATGATCATTATTTAAGCATATTCAATTCTTTCATCAATAAAGTGGTGTTTTTGCCTTCCGATTTATATTTTTCTATTTGTTTATTAGCCCAAAGTTCAAAGTGTTTATTTTCTATTTCAAGTGTAGTTTTTTACGATTCAACCTAAATAATCTCCTCCTCCAATTCCTTAGTTCTCTACTCATTCCTTGCTTATTATTGCTGCTTGTGATATTCTGCCAGCTGCTGCTACCTTTTACGAACAATTTCCTTCTCATTTATTTCTTGTTCATGCAATTCACTATTTCGTTTTTTCCAATACTATTGGAACTCAATATTGTCTTTTATCTGTTTCTCTCTCTCCTATTAGGCGATTTCTTCCTTCACCTTATGACTATAGGCTATTGCACTCTTTAATTTGGATCTCTATTCCTTCTTCCTCTATTCTACTTCTTCTGCTTTAATTTCAGCCTCTTATATATTTTTATTCAGTAACTTTTCTTGTTCTTCAAGTTTTACTTTCAATCTAGCAGTTTGAGCATCAATTAATTTCTATCTTTCCAACTATTTGTCCAACATTCTTTGTTGATTCTTCATCTTCCTTATCTCCAACATTCTCTCCTTCTTCTAAGCATATTCCTCAATTTTCTTTTCTTCCTCTTTTTCCTTCTCTATTAGTAACTTTTTTTATTTCAAAACCTCCTAATTACCTATTATTATCAGCTACTAGTTCTACATAACCTTATCCTTTCTTAATTTAGCCTCTCTTTACTCTTTCTCTAAATCCGCAATAGCCTTTGCTTTAATAATTTCTCCCTCAATTTTTTCTTCTTGCAATTATTTAATATATTTATCCTTTATGATTATAAAAGAAAAATAGAAAATATTTTACCTTCATTAAGTCATGCTAATGTCTTAACATTTCTTGTTAAGCTTATTTCTTTTTAAGTAACTCCTACTATTTTATCTACTCCAATCTTTCTTTTTATGCTTCTACTTCAAGCATTTGTTCATGATACATTTAGTCCCTTTATTTATCTATATCTTTTTTCATTTAGTTTATTTCCTTTTGTCCTTCTCTCTCATTTAATGCATCAACTAAAAGCATTTTACTTTGGAACTTTCTTAATCTATCCTAATTTTCATATATTTGTTTATTAGCATTCTCAATCACTAATTTTCTTTACTCCTATTAAAATATTTTTTCCTCTTCATCTATTTTCCTTCTAATTTCTTCATCTTTTTTGAATCGCTCAAATCTAATTTTTATATAAAATACTAGGATCTATCCTTCTGTAGTTTGTTAGATTTCAGAGTATTAGGCCAATTTTTTATTCTAGCCTGTGAACGCTCATGCCTTGAATTAGGGTAATCTAATACAGTTCTAATTTTTCATCTTTCTCTTTTGGGAATATTGTAATTTTGTCCTGCATCTTCTTGAGTTCTGAAAATCCTATAGTTCTTGGTGCTGCAGATTAAACCCTCCGTTGATTCATATTAAAAAAAATATTATTAAATAATAAAAAAATCAAATATTACTATTTCCTTTGGATTCAAACTAGAGATAAAAGTAGTCACTATTACTTAAGGCAGAATCGGTGGATTATCTCATATTATTTACTAAACTAAAATTTAACAAAAAATCCTACATTCTTATTCAGAATTTAGTAATTATTTGACGTGAATTTAGGATAGGTAGGCAATCGAATTTGCTAATCCCCATAAAGCTAAGAAGGACATTGAAAATGTGCTTTGATAAATATTGATCTATTATAGTAAAATATAATTAATTTTACATTAGATGTTGAAAAGAATGATTATATATCTTGAACTGTGAACTAAATTGTACAAATAAAAGTTATAAGAGGATATAATAAAACTTTTCTAGTTATTGATCTCAATTGAACGTACACATCCTATTCAGGACCATATCTATTATAATGATTGATATGTGTACAATCTTCTGACCTATTTGCTCACATAAAGAGCATATAGTATATAAATAATTATGGGAACCTCCCAAATCATGGTCTTAACAATGTCAACTTCTAAATTTGATCCTGACTAATTTGAGTATACATAACAAATTGTTTAATGTCTTTTACTAGTTTGAATACAGAATGGAAGGATTGCGAATAAAAATGGCACAGCAAATGAAATAAAGACTAATTTTTTCTCTTCAGATTAAAAGTAGGCTAATTTGATTTCAATCTCTTCAAATAACTCACCATCGTGTTTGGTATCAAACAGTTATCTTTTATAATTCTGATGAATTACTTTATTGCCCAAATCATAATTATGCTCCAATTTATCATTATAAGAGATCCATAAATGAGAAAAAAACTAGAAATGTTACAGTTTGAGCCAAATAAGGATGATTCTATTCCAGCTATCTATTTTATTCAAAATTATTACTTAAATCAAATCTCCTATTGATAAATATACCACAATATGTGAAAAAAACCCTTACCTTAGGTTCTTAAAGTAAAAAAACATTATAAATGTGATAGTTGATCCAATCAGAGAAAACCCACAAAGTACAGAAATAATTATTGCAAATATTTGCATTATTATATATAATTTCATTTCTTACGTTACCTGCTTAACTTCTTTAAGCCATTTTTATCAAACATATATAATGTTAATGCAACTACTAGGTTAATGAAGCTTACACCAACAAAAAAAAAACTTTAGTATTCATAACTATGATAGATTTATATAATACCCTTATCGAGGGTCTTTCTAACCCTAATCATTAATTAGATGACTATTGTATATATGACCAGTTATAAGAGGAAATAATGCAAGAGCAGTATTTTGTAGTACACCAACCAATCCAAATGCAGTTCCTTGGATTAATTATAAATTATTACCTATCATTTTAGGTTGGACTACCAACGGAATTGAAGGTATCAAGATGGCTGAATAAAATGAATAGCATAATCCGAGAAATAATAATGGTATCGAAGAAACTCCACACGCTGTCTAAAGAATATAAACAATATTACACTTCACAATTTATCAACAACAGCAATAAATGAGTGACTATGAATGTTGCACAGGTTATCACAATTAACAATGAACGCTACCTAAATTTATCGCTATAGTATCCAACCAATGGAGTTAATCCGGCAGCAAATATATATGGAATGGTCAGTAATCCTCCAGCCTGTTTTTAACTAAACCCATATTTGACCTGCATGAATGCATTTCCATTATCCAAGAAGGGTACGAAAAGAGCCTCACTAAGCATAATTATACTAGCCAATATCCAATATGTTCCATCCAATTCCTTCAAATCAGATAACTTGATTTATTCATGAACCTCTTCCCTGTGTTCTACCTCTGAGACACTTTAGTCTTCCTTCATTTCATCATAGGTGTTGTTTAAAAGAGAGGCTTGAAGTTCAAATTGAGAATCGTTTGAAGGAGATCCAGGAGCGTCTGGCTCAGATTCAAAATCCGTCTTTTGTTCTAATTCCACATTTTTTTCTATTTATTCTTCTTATTTTGGCAATTCTATATAATAAGATTATTGGGTTACCTTCTAGTCGTTTATCAAGCATTTGTTTAGTATTATAGAACTAATTATACATTACTAATCTTTTTTCATTTTCCTTATCCAGCAAAACCAAGGCGAGCCCACACAGCCATGAGAATATGAGAATGAACAAACTCACTAAGAGAGTCAATCCTAAAGAATCGTATTAAGCTTGAACTAATGGGCTCACTAAACTATTCAATGCACTACCCATTTTAGGGATGGAGAGACACAATCCTAGGGCTAGACTTACCTATCCACCGTGAAACCACTAGGACATAATTGCTGCTTATGCTGCATTTAGTGATTCGGAACCCATGCCAAATATTCCTCTTCCTGCTAACATAGTTACGTATGCAAGTGTGTATCCTCCAATAACAACTATCCCTTAGCCTAAAAGCAATATAGTGGAAAACAAAATAATTGAAATTCGAACTCCGATCCTATCGATGAAAATTCCTCCAAAAAAGGGTAATATTATATTAGGAAGTGAATAGATTGAGTAAAACATGTTGAATTGTATGTTATTGAGATCCATTTCTTATTGGATAGTAGATTATAGTGCCATGGGGTTGTCAAATGCATATGCATCTCCAAACAAAAGCATGCAGGCTAGAAAAAGTCCAACCCATAGCACTTTGGTTTTAGAGTATGGAATCTTAACTTAGTAAGATTCAGTCATTGTGACAATTTTAAAATTGGGTTTTTCTGATTTTAACATATATTAATCATTATCATTATGCTCTTTTATTTCCTATTTTTTGTAATGCATCTACAATTGCACTTGACCAATTTTCAATGTAATAATTATACTAATCTTGCTCGACAGGGTTGAAAAACTTCAAACATCCTTCATCTGACATCTCATGGCTTAATAATATGTTAAATACGTTTCAGTTTATGCCATTATGGCGTGCTCTCTAAGCAACTCATCCAATTTGATTTGCTCATTAATCATTGTTGTTTTATCAGATTCTTAGATTTCTAAGAAGCTTTTAGGCTTCTCCCTCAAATCGATAGCAGAGTGAAATATTTCAAAAGTAAATGAATAAGGGATCTATGATTACTAAAATATCGATTACCTTCATTTCATCATAAGCCCAATCCATTGAGGTTCCATTTGATAGATAACCGATTTCTTTTCCGCATGATCCCATCTTGCATTACTTACATCTACTTTCTCTGATATCTGATAAAACATCCATCATGTTTTCAATATTATCTTTGGCTAGTTCTTTTGCATAAGCATATGGAGCAAATAAACCTAAAGTGCCAGAATGGATTGATAAAAAGGCATCAGGCTTAAAAATTCTAACTTATTCTCTGACAGTCTAAGTCTCAGATTCCGAGAAGGCGAATGGACCTGGTGCAGTGTGAGTCATTTCAGGGTTGTGTTCAGTACTGAAATGAGCCTTATAATTCCTATTCAGATCAACGCCATTTTCATTTTCTCTCAAACAATAATCTCCTTTTTCTACCTTAGCTCTTGACATGGGATTGAGATTTATGATCATTTTCAATTCATAGTTGTCTTCAATATATTTTGACTATTCGTTTTATTAACATAAATTCTTGACAAAATGTAATCCTGTTTCTGGGCTTATCATTTCTCTTGCATGTTCGCCAAATACTATGAATGCTTTGTTTGGTTTAGGTTGTCCCTTATTAAATGAGAGCATTCCAATTTTAGGATATCCTCCTACAGTCTCATATTGCATCTGCTTGCATTTGGAGGCTATTTCTTGTATGTCAATTTGTATGTCCTATGGAGGTTATCACAATTATTACTTATGTTGAGTGATAGAAGGATGGCAGATCGTAGGCAAAAACACCGAGAAACGAAATTAAAATCAACATTAAGAAATAATGTATTAATAAATAAAAATTTTCTAAAATTTCTTTTTAATGAAGCAATAAGTGATAAGATAAATAAACACTATATAAAAAATAAAAAATTTATAGCATGTCATATATTTATTTCAGAGTAACAGCACATACGAGATTTAATTAAATAGTCCGTATATGTGGCAACCATCCTGAACTGGGGGACTGGAACCCACATAGGTCACTGGAGTTAACCACTGACTAAAAGTCATTCCCAGTATGGACTCATAACCATAAGCTTTAGATTGAGAATGGTATTCTGATTCAATATATAAATTATTTTCTTTATTAAATAGGCATCAGACTAGAATTCAAAGTTATCATACAGGAAGGGTAATCAATATTTTGGGAGAATGGAGCTAATCGAACCCTTCAACTAAAATTTATTAAAAATTATGTTGACTGTGTTTATGGATAATATCCTACAAAGATCAGAACCTTTTAGAAATATGATATATCGCAAGAATATGATTAAGACGTGTTGGGTAATATTTTTTTCTAACAAAATTACTTTTTTTTAAACATATTAGATTAGGTCGAACGTATGAAACAATCACGTGATTATGATCCATTCGACAACCTAGACTCTGTATGCTTTATAATAATATTTTTTAAAGTCAGACAACGAAAGCTTGGCATCCTCCTCTGTAGAAATAGATCTAACTAAAAAGACAAAAATTTGTTCCGAAATAAATTGGAATGAACTTATAATGGTATGTTATATATTCAAATTAGAATTTCTAAGAATCTAAAATAGAATAGAGGCATAGAATGTCATCGTTAGAGAAGATAGAGTTCAGTTTTCAATAAATGAGAAAACGCTCAATGCAAACGTCGATAAGCTAGATGTTTGGAGAAAGTTTTGTTGCTTGCATACTTTTCAAAATTCCAATTAAAATTTAAGTAAAAGAAAATTATTAACAAAATTAAATCCTTTCAGTTAAAGGTATTTTTTGAAAAATAATCGAATTATCTAAGACATTCCGAGTAAATATTCCTTCAAAGTAACGTCGGATCCCTATATTTCCTCATTATATGGACTATTTGCAAGCAGACTCAAGTTAACGACTGTTTGGGTTGGATGGATTGGATTAGATGTACCAGATTAAGATTTACCTTATCTTTAACAATTTCTGTAATATTAATTAAGTATTCTTTAAAAGATTCACTACTTACTCATGTTATGGAATAAGGTTGAATGGACAAAAATATTATCAATCCTGCTTTCAAACCTTCCTAGAACCGATATTCCACAATCTCTAAGTGTATTATGAGGAAGAGTAAGCATAATTGTACGAAGAGCTAAATTAAGAATTTGCAAAGTAAATTTGTTTTTTCAACTTATAGTGTTGTAATTGAAATTATGAGTGGATTGTTTGCAAAATAATTCTAATTTTCCAATCATTTGTATACAGTATTTACTCTTGACTATCATCTGCTCTTACTTCCTATTATGATATCAGAGGTCTTATTTAGAAAAGATGATCAAAGACCAAGATTGGGGTTGATTTTGAATAGAAGTCTACCTTCTTTATAAAACTTTGAGCTGTTGCCTGATAGTTAAATAGTGTTAAGTATATATGGGTATAATATTAGGTTCAATCGTCCTAAATGATGTTATATCATTTATTGATTTAAGGGATATTCAGACATTTCTCACTTACTTGCCAAATTATACAAAATAGAAGGTTCCCTTGAGCACTGCTTATGTTGTAACAATACATGGACGGCAGATAAATTTAGATAGTGGAAATATTTGCTTAAATCACAAAAACTATCAAAATATTTAACTGAAATTAGATCCACAACAATATGTATATTTAATGTCAGTAGACAAATTATCCCACTATTCAGGATTAGAGTATAAATTCAGAATAGTGGATGAATTGTTTAAAGTCAATCCAAATATAAGATTGGTATAATTCATATTTCAGAGTGTTGAGTGTGAATTTTAAGATAATGCTTAGTTTGATCAATATTACAATGAATTAAGACAGATAGCTGAAAAAATAAATCTAAATCATCAATAAAGTGTCATCACAATTATAAATAATGGAAATAGAGATGAAATAATCAATTATTGCATAATTTCTTAAGCATATTTTAAAACATGCTTGAGAGAAAACACCTAACTTAATTATTTGGAGTATATTCATATTAGATAATAATTTAAGAGAGTACCTAAACTAATAATTGGCCATTAATGCAGGTAAAAAATGGCTCATCTAAAAATCAATATCTTTGATTACAAATAAGCTGCTAAATAAATTTAAGAATACCTACTGGGAGGAAATCCAATATTAACGTCGGTTCCTGATGCATCAGGATGGCTGACTGCTCTGATGGATTTGGTGTTTGAAAGTGAGAATTTTCAGGACAAATAACTCTATTATACTGAAAAATAAATAGTCTTTGGATCTAAAGAAAAGAAAGATAATAATAATGATTTGTTCGCAAATAACAATTTATCCAGGGTCTATATTATTAATATATGCAAAATTATAATGGATTCGTAATATTTTTTATTTTTCTATATAGAGCTAATTTCTTATCAAAGATTACTAATACAATTGAACAATTATTGAGGGAATCTAAAAATACTGTGATACTAGTAAGCGACAGACCAGTAGAAGATATAGAATTGAAATTCGGATATATAGAAGGACTATACATTATTGCTCAAGATGGCCTATTTATTAAAAGGAACTCAAATTCCTACCAAGGATACCATATTGTAGCTCCGTTAGAGATATCTTTTGCTCTTCCTGAGGAGTTTGAAGTTCAAAACAATAATTATATATTTACGATACAATTAAAAGAGAGAGTTAAAGCAGATTCGATCGCATTAAAACTCAAAGTAAACTAAATAAAAGAATAATTAATTAAAGACTATCCAGACTATATTATTGTAGATTAAGGAAATATGATAAAATTATATCATAAGTACCAGCAAATTGATATACTAATTAAGGTTATTTTATTCAATGAAGAAAAACTGTACTCATAAGCAATTTTGGTGAATTTTAAAGACTCGCAATAAGATCTAATATAAAAAATATTTGATTATCGTATTCAACAGAAAAGAATAATAAGTCAAGTATTTAATTATTTTTTATAAAGAACTTTAATTGCATTTCAATATCAGATTCAGCCATGAGTGACATTCAAGTTAAAGGTTTCGAAGAGATATTCCTTCGTTTATAAAATTTTTCTACTTTAAAATGTTGATTATTAATATAATATTATATAAAAAATGCTTTAGAACCCTCCACCAATAATATCGATGTATCGTTAATCTTTGAAAGTATAATATATAGAAATTTTGATAAAGGAATGTGAGAAGAAACATTTTGCGAAATTGTGGTCTAAAGAGCCTAAAGAAGTCAAAGAAGTATAATATTAAGTGAATAAGTTTTTCTCGGCATTGTTTTAGGCATTGAAACAAACAGGTAAGTCTTATAATGATTTACTTGTTTCGGATGATCAATCGACAAGTTAATTGTCATTTGATCAATTTTCATCAATACCAATTAAGGATGAACCTGATTCAGAAATATCGATTATGAAATATATAGAAGATTAGTCTGCGTTTTTAAGCACTAATTCATTTTTCATAATAGAGTATATTATTTTAATTTTAAGAAAACAAAAAGGCAAATGTGTCAATAGCTTAAGTCGATGAAATTAGATGAATCATTATCCCTTATATTAGATAAGAGCTTTCAATAATTATATAATTACTAGAAATGATTATTTAACTTCATATTTATATCCAATATTTATTTTTTTTATTAAGAAGACGATGACAGACCCTTATCAAATGTATTTTTCCATATTAATATATTTAAAATAATCAGATTGTAGCAATCAGAGGATTTCTAAGATTATGATAGACATGTGATCAACAACGTGGTGATCTATGATCTGAAAGATCATGATCTAACTGTTATTTAAATACTTAATGAGGACAATACAGTGCTTAAGACCATACAAGGTATACTAATTTATTTAATAGCAATAAAATAGGTCTTTAATAATATTCGCATAGAGATTAAATTCCTAAAGATTTTCATAATGATAACGAAAATAGTATTGCAGTCAAGATATATGATGGTCCGAGATTCAAGCTAGCATATATAAAGGCGATAGAAGCATATTTAATACATTTAGGAGGATCTACAATATTAATAAGGGACGAAAATGATTTCGATTTTTTTGGCCCCAAATATAATCATCACCTTGATGTTGCAGAGTTCTGGTTTAAAGAAATCAAAAAACGTATATTTTAATATATATAATCAGTTAATTAAGAAGAATAGGAATTATTAAAATTAGACTTGTAGGGTAGAACATTGATTGGAACGCTCATAGGTTCAGAGGAAAGCATCATCATTAATGAGAAATTCGGAATAGTGTTCTAAGAGATAGCAAACCTAGAAATTAGAGAAGCATTGAAATTTTATGCTCATTATGGACTTCCTATTCCATATGCATAATCAATTCCAACTGGAAAGATGGAATTTTAGAACCTATTGGATAGAATCCATAGAAATGACACAGATTTAGAATATGCTGGTTCCACATTATATATAGGTTAACATAAGTATGTTGTTGAAAATATTGAATACAAAATATTGCGTTCATTAAAACAACATATTATTAGTGAGTCATCTACTGAGAAGGAATTTTAATAATCTGTGAAGGATTTAATAACTGGATAAAAGATTGCAAGACCAGCGGAATTTTACATCAAGATATTTCAATACATCAAGCCTTTGATGAATTTTAAGCTCAGGTATACTATTTCACTATTTTTAGGGAATTTGCAAAGAAGGATTTCCCAGTACTAATCAACATAATCTTGCATAATATCTAATAAAATAAGAAATTTAATTAGCAATAATTATAAGATGTATAATTTTGGAAAGTTAAATTATAAGATTACAACACTTAGTTGACTAGAATCCCAGTCTTAGAGAAAAAAGTTAAAAACCCTGATATTTATGTGGTGTTATTCTTAGGGCTTCCAGGAATGGGATCGAGCACTCTTGCTAAAAGTCTTGGCAACATTATTCATGAAGATGATTTGGATAAATTGGATTTTAAGAAACTCCCAGATTAAAGTATTTTCATATTAGAGAGTAATTTAAATCCTGAATCATTGAATAACTTATTGGCTAAATTGAAGGATAGGGCAAGGAGATATGTAGTGACCTAAATAACTGAATAATTTGAGGATTCAAATTATGAATTACCGTACTCACTAGATTTCTTCCTATCATCCTTAAAAAGATTCGCTTCAACTCAAGAATAAATTTCAAACTACATGCATTAAGTGCCTTAATTTGAAAAATTAGATTTATAGAAAGTAGACTGTGAGGCAATAATTCAATTTCCCTTTGTTAACGTTTAAAATAGAATATATTCAAATGACATATTGAATGTGTTCTTAGACATATTTGATGCTTCTACCAACAAGAAATGCAAAGATAAGAAGTTATTAGCTAAATTTCTAGACCTCCTAAAAAATGAGGACATTTAATTTAATTATCCAGAATATTTCCAAGAGGAAGTTAATGAACTTAAAAAGCAACTATTTCCATTCTTGAAAAAAACTAAATAGGTTCAATAAAAGAATGAAGAATAATAGTAAAGGCCTAAAAAAGAAAAATAACAAAAATATGTCTATAATCCCACCTATCTCCCTAAATAATTGGCTATATCTATTCAAAATAAATATACTGCTAAAGATAAGCTGAATAGATGGATTAAAGAATGTTTGGTATTATTTATAATTTATACTTAGAATGAAGCTTAAAATAAATTTACCACAGATGAAGATTTAACAAATGTCAAACTTGCTTTTTAGAATGACCAATATTAATTTGAGAACAATATTTACCTATAACTCTTACAAATTACAAGTTTGGATGATGAAAGTAATTTAAATAATCATAATTAGGCATAAGGGAATTGAGATATTTTAAAGAATTTGTACCTGATAGGGAGGTTGAGGTGAGTGTCAAGACTCTATTCATAAGTTTAGATGGATTAGTAGTTGGTTTGGTCAATAAAACACCATTCCCAGCATAAAACCCATATCCTCATATTGTTTTTTATTCTCGAGACAAAGGATTAAAAAGCTAGAATAGCACAGAATATATCTCATAGGCTATAAATTAAAATTAGGCTTTGAAGTATATTATAAAGGATGGTAATAAGGCTGAATAATATTTCTATAAGGAAAATATCAAATTGAAGAATAAAGTATATTAAGTGTTTGTGATTTCATTACAAGATGAATTAATATTAGACGGAAAATCTACAGATCGTTTGTGAAATTTATAAAAAAAAAAGTAAAATAAAAATAAAACAAATTATATTAAATTAAATAAATATATCAATCAACTAATTATACAAAATTATGTGGAAAATATCCAGTTTACCCATTGAATTCTCCAAACCACCACCCATTATTTGTTTTCTTTATTAACTTTACTTTGTTTCCTTTCTTTAACTCCAAATCACCATCCTATGAAATAAATTGATTTATTACTTTTTATGGTTTATAATCGTATTTAGCTTGGACATATTATATATTAGTAGATTAATTTTCTTTATTCTTCTTCTTTTATTTATCTTGTTCTTTCTAGATTTATTAATCTAAGTATTTTAAAGTGTGAATTGATGAGCTTCTCTAATCCTTTTCCTTTAATTAATCTCTTCCTCTCGTATCTAGAGTCTACTTTTAAGATAATTCTTTTATCAGGGAATCATAAACCATGGTATCGTTTTCTGAGCCATCCATAGTTTATTATTATCCATAACTGATCTGATTAAAATCTTTTTAATTAAATGACTAGAAATTTTAGAGCTTAATCTCTTCTGTTTTTACTTTCTTTGCCTAAACTGTGGCTATTTATGGCTTTCTCATCTACATAGGCATCTAATCTCGTCTTGATTCTTTGTCTTCCTACAATTACCTTTTAGCTTCCTTGTCCATCTGCATTTTAAATCTATCTTGAAGTCTCATAGGTTAATCATGAGATGTAAAATAAGGTGACCCCAGTTCATGAATGTCCTCTGGTAACTGAATAGGATCTGCAGAGTCCAGAAATGAATTGAATTAATCTGACATCTAGGTATTTTTTTGTTCTCTCTTCTAATTATTGGATTATTAGCTCTGTGATTTTTATCTAAATGAAAGTTCTGGAGAGTCAACTACATATTTTTGTAGATTCTAAAGTTCATCGAAAAATCCATTTACATCAAATTCTTCAGGTAAAACACAGTTTTTGAGTTATGGTAAATTAAGTTCTTGGGTTTTTGAGATTTACTCCAATATTATGGATGTGGAATGCTTTAATAATTATACAGTAGAATTGTATGCTGCCCTAATATCGGGTTGAAACGATAGTATTATTTTCTGTAAGTAATTCAGGTAATCTATACATAGTATTCCATTTTCTGCTGCAAATGTTTTCAATATATTATTTATGTTAATTTAATCTTAAAATTGTTTGGTAAGTAATTCATTCTTCTTTTATTCCATTTATAATTAATTTTATATATTCTTCATCGAGGATATCTTCTCATTTATTTTGATCAACTCATTTTAGTATCTTTATCTTTCTTATGATAAATTATTCGTTAATTCTTTTATTTATTATTCAAAACCTGTTATCCTCTTCTTCGAATCCTAAATTATTTGCTATTGATTCGCACATGTCTTCTACATTTCTTGGCTCTCTTGTCTAATCTTCTCATAATATTCGTCCTTATTGAGGATGTTTTCAATTATCATATTTGCCATTTGATTACTTGAATTCAGAAATAATGTGTCTTAATCAACTTAACTAGGTGGGGTTATTTGATTGAAATTCAATTTTCTATTTTGTTTTGGCGTGTGAACTGATTTCTTTTTGGCTGGGTTTATTTTTGCATTTTCCAAAATATTGAACAATTCTGGTTTCTAATGCTAACTTTCAGCCTTTTTCAAATTCTATTCGGATTTGTATTTAGAGGGAGTTTTCTATCTCAGTAATTGTATTTGAGTTTGTAGATGCAACAATGATTATTGATTTACATCTACACTCTTAGTGATTTCTTGAGAGCGATTATTGCCGTTGTCAACACTTCTGTTTTGGTGTATGCTAAATGATCCAGGTTTAGGAACTTATTTTTGTGCTGGGAGTATTTTCTGAAGCGAGAACATCGAAAATTTTTGAAAATGAAAAAAAAACAAATAAAGACTGTTATTTTTGTAATTTTTGTAATTTTTTGTCATAAAATGAAATCATAAACACCAAGAACCTAGCCTAGAGGAATTGAGTATGTAGTCCCCACTGGTGTATGTGACTAAGAATAGGCTAAATTGGTAGCTAGAAAACTATTTGAACTATATGATAAAGATAGAAATGGGTCAATTGATCAACATGAAAGTATCATATAAAAAAACGACTTCTAGTGCCTTAGTTACTAATTGATGCTTACAAGGGTATGAGCAAAGCATTCACTCCAACTTAAAATGATGTCGAGACATTCTCACAAGTTCTTGATGTAAATCGAGATGGAAGAGTGACATATTAGGATATTGAAAACTATGCATTAAGAATATTAGTAAGACAAATGTGTTAAATTTATAAAGGCAGGCGTTTAGCCATTACCAAATTACAGTATATAGCCACTACCTTAGAGAGGATACAATAGAATGGTAGAGGAAAGGTTAGAAGTTGCAAGAAGACTCTTCAAACGTTTCGATATCACCAATTCAGGATTTCTTACAAAGAATGAGGTATTTTAGAATATTATTGAAGGTACCTGGGCTTTTGAGGGAGACATACAAATAATTGAATATAGAATTTGATCCTACACCTGCAGATGTTTAGGCATGGTTGGAGATGACTGATACTGATTATGATGGAAAGGTGACCCTTTAAGATTTTGAGCAATCAATCATAAAATCCTTATAGGAGTAAGGCATATCGTTATATTGAAATAATACACACAAAATTTATTAAAAAAATAAAATGCAAGGCATCTTAATGTAATAGTAGGAGTTTACTCAAAAGCTTCTTAGAACGATGTCTCGTGAATTCCAACCAAGTGAGTCTTTGCAGCTAGAATTAAAACACTAACTGGAGAGTTACTTTATTGAATTAAAATAAGTTGAATATTAACTAAAGGAATCATCAGCAAAACATTGTCACTCATGTATGATTTATAAGTAACATTTGATGCTTAATTATATAGATAATAATTAGTGGAGGAGTGTGAACGAATGATTTAGGATGGGATAAAATAGGAAAAATAGGTAAAGTTAGACTAGATGAATACTGATATACTAATACTGCAAAATTGTAATGAGTAGTTGGAGCTCTAGAAGGTTGACTTATTGGCTAAATTAAATGATTCAAGATAAAAGTTTGAAGAATTGATTCGTTAAAGGAAAGAGGATAAAGATAATTATCGTTAGCAATATGAATCGCTTAAAAAGAAGGCTTAAGACAAAATTCATAGATTAAAAGATAAAAATCTGGTGTTTTAGACCCAATTATAAACTATGGTTATTGAGCATGAGCATTTAAAACTGATATCAAATTAAGGGCCGACTAAATTAAACAAATAGAAGATCCATTCAAGATTGAAAATCATTTTGAATGAGTTGCACAATTTACGAAACCTGGTAAATGGATTTTTGTTGGATTAAACTAAATTTATAATAAATTCTAAAGATTAACTTAATACTATTAATAAACGCGAGCCATCACGAGACCCATCAGTATCGAGACATCAGACAGGCACTATTATAAGAAGAAACAACACTCCTCCTGAACCTTCAAAAATAAAATTATATTTTAGTCATTCGTAATCGATCTAAAGTAGTCCTGATCGAAAACTTAAGACTGAGAAACCTCATAAACGTATAAATGCCACTAGGTCATCGATAAGCAAGAACTTATTGGCAGAATTCGATGCATCTGCATAATTGACCAAATATATAAAATACTATAATGCAGAATAGTAGTTTAGGAATAGCACAGGGTTTCATCCTAAATTACTATGATTTTTTTTTTATATATAATATATAATTTGTCTTTGTTGTTTTCTAATATATTTCATTTTTTGGGTCTAAACACAATTACTGTCCTGTTTGGAATGTAAATTTGAATATAATTTGGTCTATTACACCATTATTCCTTTACGACTGGAAATTTAACACTCTTGTCAACTCTGGTATGTCCACCAAACTCAGGATCATCAGAACAGAGAACAATTTCGTGATCCTCATTATGTCGAGTTCCAATCCTATAATGTTCAAATGACTTTGTTTATTAGAAAATAATAATTACTTAATTTGGATGGAAATTAAAAACAAAAACTAGGTTTCCTCTCTCAAAAGCTATAACTTTATCTCCATTATGTTTTAGACTAACATATTATTCTCCATAAGGAAGCCAGTGATTCTCTTCCTCTAATTAAATCATAGCTTTGTCAAATGCCTATGGTAGATAATGAATATGTACCAGTAATTAAGAGTATCGTAGGTTTTTATCGTCTGCTAAATCCCATCTCCTTCTTGCATAGTGATAACTCCAGCCATTACCCTCTCTAGGGAAATCAATCCATTCAGGATGTCCAAATTCATTTCCCATAAAGGTTAAATAACCCTCGCCACCTAAAGCAAATGTTATCAATCTAAGCATTTTATGTAATTAAACTCCTCTGAATGTAGTGAGTGTTTCGGGTTGATGTACTGACATGTTATCATAAATTTCTCTATCAAATAACCACATGGATAAAGTTTTATCACCTACAAGCGCCTAATCATGACATTCCGCATAGCAAATGCACTTTTCTAAGTGTCTTCTATTTGTTAAGGTATGGGAAACATCATCCATATCCCAATCTTCATCTTTAAACTCTTTCAGTAATTTAATCCATTTATCTGGTACAGCCATAGCCATTCGATAATCAAATCCAACGCCTCCTTCTTTGAGGGTTCTGCAAAGACTTGGATATCCAGATACATCTTCAGCTATCGTTATAGCATCAGGATAAATATCATGTATCAAATCATTGGCTAACATCAAATAAACTAAAGAATCCTATGAATTATAAATAATTATTACAATATCTGCATTTTCACTGAAGTATTCTTAATAATTTCCTGAAAAACCGAAACCCATTCCGTGATGTAAATACAACATAGAAGTGATACCATCAAATCTAAAACCATCAAATTGATATTCATTCAACCACCAAGATAGATTAGAGAGTAAAAATCTCAACACTTCCCATTTACCATAATCAAACAATCTGGAGTCCCATAATTCATGCTTTCCTTTAGCTCCAGCATGGAAATATTGGAAATCAGTTCCATCCCAATTATTGATTCCATCAACTACATTGCTAGAGGCATGACTGTGAACAAGATCCATAAGAACAGAAATACCTAAGCCATGAGCTGTGTCGATTCTATTTATTGTTGATAAAATTACAATTCTTTCAAATCATCAGGGGTTCCAAATCTGCTACTGACAGCAAAGAAATTGGTTACATGATATCCAAAACTTCCATAATAGGCGTGCTCCTAAATAGCCATAATTTATATTGTGTTATATCCCAGGTTTTTTACTCTAGGTAAGACATTTTTCGTAAATTCTTTAAATGTGTGTACCCTTGATTCAATTCCAGCCATTCCAATATGACACTTCAATAAATATCTATCTATACCTCATATATTTTAGCGCATCTATGTTTAGGTGGTCGAGGGTTTTTGAATTCATATTTAACTTCAGGGTTCCAAAATACTCCGTCATATAATTTGTTATCTTCATTTTATTTTGTTGTAGTGATCCAAGCAGGAACTCTGTAAACATATTCACCATTAGCATCCTTTATGTATGTTTTAACTTAAGAGCCATGGGGGATAACATTTGTTCCGTCATCGTTTCTCGGAATAAAAATTTCCCAATTTCCAAAATTATCGGGCGTACAAGAATATTATGTATTGTTCCAATTATTGAAATCACCTGTAAGATATACTTCCTTGGCACCAGGAGCCCATTCTTTATATAAAATTCCATTTTCATTGACAATAAATCCATACTTTTCGTATCTTTTTTTGATATTATTGGATACCCTTTTGCAAAATCCTTCAAACTAGTCTCTATTTTTAGGACATTCTCTAAAACTTCAAAAAATCTTCCATTTCTAACTTTAAAATGCTATTTGAATGGTTCAAGATAGCCATCATCATTAAAAATTTAAAGGTTGTCAGCATTTCTCTCATATCTTTAGATGAATTCCTCTCGTTCTAGAATTGATTACTTATTTTTTAAAATACAAAATACTTGATAGAACAAAGAATTTTTCTTAGATAGCTTTCTATTAAAGGTCTTTGAAGCAATACTATTTCCAGAATCAATATATGTATTCATTAATTTTATAAATCAATCGATTTTGTGCTTATATTCGTATTAATTATGGAATTCTTAACGACTTCCAGTGCCTATTATAAATTACTTCCACTATTTATTATTTATAAGGCTTAATCTCTGAATTTATAGACTTATTTTTGCAAGAAAAAATAAATCAACAATTCTGAATTAGGGTTATCTCTTTGGAAGGAATATAAATTCTAGTATTGCTCCTAGCTTTAATCGTCATTATAAACTATTAATCCAACTATTTCTTATCTCTGAAATTGCTTTAAATAAATGTCAAGATTTTAGTTCCTAGTAAGATCTATAAATATTATTTAAAATTTATCTATATACCTTTTGATGAATAATTCTTTGGAACAATTAGTAGACAATCGCCGATATATTCTATTTGTCTTCTACCAAATATAATGCCCATAGATTTTTTTTGTTCATCCGAATCAGCAAAATCGGTAATAAGGGATTCGTGAATTTTTACTCCTACCTTAGGTCTCAAAATTGTTATTGAAGAACTTTTATCAGTGATCTCTCCTATGTCTTCTTCATGGTGAGTGAGATCATACTTTTTAATCAATTCTTTTCCCATTTCTATATTTTTTCCTAAGGTTGTTGATAAATGAACAAATCTTGTAGTATAATCAGCTAAAGCTTTTCCACATATATGTTTGTAGAAGTTCAATAATTTATCACTATGTTTTTCATCTTCCTAAATTTCCTCATCTTGATCTTCGTCGCTATTTTGATCTTCAATATCCTCTGGTTTTACATCGCCTACCTCATAACTTTTCATTTCATCGTTATCTGACATTTAATTATTTATATTAATAAACAATAGAATTTTTGAATATGTGAAAAGTTAAAACAATAAAAAATAACTTATTGTGAAAGTAATCTCTAAAATACTCATTTTATGGATTGAGGAATTTCTTTTAGAGGAAAAATGGCATTCATAAACTTACGATGATTAATTCAAATATTAATAATTATTTTATTTTTTTTAAATAATGGCTTAAGCAGATAGAAAGGCAGTTGTTAAGAACGCTGACATGAGTGAGGAGATGTAGTAGGATGCTATTGATTGTGCCAATTAAGCTCTTGAGAAGTTTAACATAGAGAAGGATATAGCGGTAACTGTTTTATGTCTAATTTGAAAAGGCATTCATCAAGAAGGAATTCGACAAAAAGTACAACCCCACATGGCATTGTATTGTAGGAAGGAACTTTGGATCCTATGTTACCCATGAGACCAAGCATTTCATTTACTTCTACATGGGATAAGTGGCCATATTGCTGTTCAAGAGTGGATGATGCCAAAAACAATATTATTAAAATATTCATTACGATTTTTCTTTTTTTTTTATATTTAAAATGGTTTAGAAGGCGACAATGTAACAATGAAATAAAACATCTTTCTAGAACATTTTTCAAACAATCAATGGAAGAAGATAATTTTTTTTATTTAAAATGTTCTCTTATATATAATTGAAGGAGTATTCTCATTGTGAACACACAGAGTCCTTCCACCTTAAAAGATATAAATGAAAATGATAAATCTAAAGAATTTAATATTTATTTTTTTATGTAACCGGAAGGAGGATAAGAGCCCTAATAGCCTTAATAACCACAAGATCCTTAGCAGCCCTAGTAGCCACAAGAACCCCAATAGCCATAAGAGCCTGTCAAAGAAAATAAGCCAGCCCCTCCTCCAGCAAACCCCTACGAATTGAAAAATAGGCCTATACCAGAATAAGCTAAAATAATACACTTTGAAGTTTGCAAAGATTGTAAGGCTAAACATGGATTCTGCACTTAACACGATGAGCTTCGTTATGCCAAACTCTATCACTCATTTTAATAATGTACTTTCTATAATAATTTATAGAGGTTGAGGCAGCAATTCCAGGTACATTTTGTCTTGTCAATTATCACACTCCTAAACCATCTATTGGTGCTTTTGAGATCACTTATAAGGGGAAAATAATATATTCTAAGAAAACTACAGGGTTATTTCCCTCAGTAGAAG
This sequence comes from Paramecium bursaria, assembly GCA_016759055.1. Lineage (NCBI taxonomy): Eukaryota > Ciliophora > Oligohymenophorea > Peniculida > Parameciidae > Paramecium > Paramecium bursaria. The sequence goes on from VMTU01000161.1 coordinate 102,279, forward strand.
CAACAGTCTAAAGAATCAAAAACTTTTTAGAAGATGTAGAAAAGGGTAATGATGTAGCAAAATATGCAACCATGAAAGAAAAAAAGTATGAACCACCTCGAGAAAAGAAGTCAAAACCTGGATTCTAGTAATACATCAAAATGAAGGAGGAGGAATTTGCTAGATAAGAGGCAATTAAATAGGAGTAGGAAAGAAAGAGATAAGAGGAGGAGAGAATCCAAGCAGAGAAGGCTGAAGAAGAAAGAAAAAAGCGAGAAGAGGAAGAAGCTAAAAGAAAGGCTGAGGAGGAAGAGTAAAAGAAAAAGGAAGCAGAAGAGGAGGAAAAAAAGAAAGCTGAAGAGGCAGCTAAATAGAAGGAAGAAGGTGAAAAGAAGTAAGAGGAAGGTGGTGAAAAGAAATAAGAGGAAGGAGGTGAGAAAAAATAAGAGGAGGCTCCGAAAGAAGGTGAGAAGAAGGAACCTGAAAAGAAAGATGGTGAAAAATGAAAAAGTTAAATAACTAATGAAATAAACATCATAAAATATATTAATTCATTTCGGTGTTTCTCCATTTTTATCTTAAATTATTGGATTGGTTATTCTAGACCCTTACTGAGATGATAATCTTAAATTACTATTCTAAATAGTTATATTGTCTTAACTTTGATCAAAACCTGAGAAAGGATCATCGCTTAATTATTTGGCTTAAGTCCTAACTTTAAACTTTTAACTAGTTCCTCCTTAATCCATGTAAGTTTATTCAGGTCCTTCCTCTTCATCATCGTCTTCCTCCTCATCATCATCATCGTCGTCATTTTCTTGTTCTTCTTCCTCTTCATCATCCTCTTAGATATTATTGATAGGTTTTTCATCTAATTGCATAGGTGCTACCTTTGCTGAATATTTGATGAGTTTTTTAGATTTATTTTATAGTTTATCCTCTTGGAACTTACCATAAAACTCCATAAAATCTTCTATGAATTTTTCACAAAATCTTTACTCTCCATAAAACATTTCTCTATCCACTAAATAAAGTTAGATAATGGATTTAGATGTAATATCATAACTAACTTAAAATACGGATGTGTAGAAAAAGCCCATAATAAACACAAAGAGAGTTGGGATTAAAGGACTCTCGATGTCCTAAATTTTGTTTCCATAAGGTGTGAACTCAGCAAGTGTTAAGTAGATATATATGGGTAAACTCATAATTAGACTATTCGATAATTTCAATTTGAATAGGATAAACTCTATGAGAAAATCCAAATCTAGAACTTTTTCTTAGTTCCTTTTCAATAAAAAGAAGGCTTTTCTTGAACTAACCCAATAGCCCTCAGACCATATTGCTACTTATACTAAAGAGTGTTTAGACAAATATCTCAAAAAATTATGATAGCACGCCAAACAACACAAACAACAGCCTTATGCAAATCTCACTATTAATGATAATTGAGGCAACGATTCTAAAAACCAATAAATTAAATATATGGTCCATTTGGGTATGAAAAATAGGATCTCCATCATAACTGCAAATACACATGATCCAAGGTGATGTTTAATTAATTCACCAAGGACTACTCTAAGTGGTATTGCTACAGTAGCTTTTTTCTTGGTAAAAAACCAAACTGACAGTGCATATGTGTTAAACATTTCGTTTATAGAGAGTACAAAAAGCAAAAAGAATAAAGTCATAAATGCTTAATAGGGAGTCGTCAGTTCTGAAAGTGTAGTTGTTACAAATACCTTCACTGCAGATCCATCTATGCCTGTAGCAGGAATGGTATATTAACTTCCTATCGTCATTCCATACAATACAGCCATAATTGAGAATGCGAACTATCCAAATCCAATTATTGCAACAAACATAGCAAAGAATCGTAATTATTTCAAAACCACTACTATTTTAGATGCTGTCTTGATCAGACTAATAGCTAAATTTATCTTATTGAACATTTTCATTACATAGAGTAGAAATAAAACTCCTAAAACTGCTGCTCCTAAAAATGCAAGTTAAAATAAAGTAGCTCTGTTTCCTCCACAATTGTGTTTATCTATTTAAAATAGGCATCTCTATTCAATTACTCTTTAATATTCTCTATAGAATAGGTATGCTAATACTTCGAAGCATAATATACTACTCCAAACCTAAGCCCAAACTTAATATTGAACTACTTAAGGAATCGATAGCAAATAAGTAAAAAAGTAAGCTGATATTGAAATTAATATCATAGATAAAAATATAAGGTCCCATGATAATAGTAGGTCTGACATAATTCTCCTAACATAGTTTTCTGTCGAGCTTATGTGATTATCTACAACAGCCTTATTGATTGGCTCACTAGGTAAGCAAGTTCTGCCAACTCTTGTGGAACTCAACTAGACATAGCAAAAGGGAGTTGGTGTGAAATGATCTATATCATATAAGCAAATGGATGGTCCCTATTTTTTATCATATTAATTACAGTAGATTTCGGGCATGTATCAACACACCATGCAACATTAATATCAACAGTTGGCTATCCATAATAGAGATATGGTAGTTTTACGAGACCTCCAACTCCGCATAACTCCTCTCTAAAATCTAATCCACTTGTGATTCTTGCTATCTCTCCATAATTATATAAAACTGCACCGTGAAACAATTGGGTGAATGATAAAAGAACTAAGAAGAATATGCATAATCTATCAGTCATCTCTCTGATTTCTTTTAAGTTAAACTAATCATACTTTTAGGTCCATTAAATCCCTCATAAGGTCTCATTGGTTGATTCAATTAATCATTCTAATCTTCCTTCTCATACAATTCTATTCGAGATAATCTATCCTCTCTTGAAAATCCCTTCTGCTTTACAGTCTTTCTCCTCTGCACTTATTTTCTATCGGCTTTTTCATCGCTCATTATTATAATTTAAAGTAAATTTATTTTATAATATAAAAATTATAACATATTGGTTGGATGATTAACTTTCTTGTTTTTCTATGAGAGAATATAATAAAACTTTAGTCAGAAGTATAGAAACATAAATATTAAAACATTTTTTAGAACTGTGTTGGATCAGTTTTCGGCTCCATAATTAATTAAACAAATCTTATTATTATAAATTTCAAATTCATAAAATATTCTGATTTACTATATAGTGGGGAAGGTTGAATAGATCCTTCATACTGTAGGATAACTATATATAGAGAGTAGTAGATTTAAAAATAATAACAAATTATTTATTTAACCTACAAAATCCTTTCTAACAAATATCAAAATTCATCAGTTTTGCTAGTTATGATGCAATGGATAATTTTTATTTGCTTTTTTTAGCTTTGAATTTCATTAATATATATATTATATATATTTATTATTTTTTTCGTCATTTTAACATAACACTATGGCTGGCGAAAAGGTGTGTTCCTAGAAAAGAAAGTGTGTTCCTAGAAGCTGTGAACACGACTTTGTGATTAAACCAAAACATCCCTAAAGATGTTGGCTTAAATCAGATACTAAAGTGGATTTCTGTCCATTATTAAATGAAAATGTAATTATTTATAATATTTTATAGTAAAATAGATATGAAAACATCATACCAATATTTAATAATGATGAACAGTCTTGCCTTCCTGGATTTATCTTAGAAATTGATAAGGTAATTTTAATATTAATTTATAATATAAAACAGTATGATTATCACACAAGTATGAAGAAATATAAGGAAGATCACGAGAGAAAAATTCAGGAATACACAATGAAGAAGAAATAACTGGTAATTTTATAATTTTAAAATTTTTTTTTATTTTATAAAGTAAATTCCAAAACCTGGCAGAAAACATAGATATTGCGGTGTTTGTAGAAAACCATACACAGATTATTTAGAAGTATAAATAAAACCATAATTTTTTAGCACATTAAATCAAGTGATCATATTTCTCATTTTGGAAGACATGAGTTTGTAGGTGTTATCAATAAACTTATTGAGGGAGATTATAGATCTAAGGATGAAAAAGTTTAATAAGACTCTAGTACCTACCCTAAGGTTGATCTACCTATAAAAAAGAAGAGAGGTAGAAAACCTAAACAGCAACCATAATAATAAATCTAACCACCAGTCCCTGTTTTGCCCTAATAAATAATATATCCTAAGCCTTATTAATATTATTATCCATTTATAAACTTTATGTAGTAGCAGACACCTGGATTTAATTACGATTATTTATTTAGACATCCATAAGAAAGAAGTATCTATTACCCATATGCAGTTCCAGATGATATAGACCACTTAAAACCATAATGAAACAAAAAATAAAGAAAATCAATATAAATATAAAATTCTCACCTTTTATATTTTATTTTTATCATTTTTTCTTTATAAATAATTAATAAATTTATAATCTACAAATGAGTCAAATTTTGCTAAGGATGGACACCTCGAATGAGATGATAGTTTGGTTCTATTACACGTAAAAATCTGAACCTTTCTCAAAGGCATATAACATTAGATTTAAATTTCTCAGAGATGGCCTATATATTGGAGGTAAATGCATTTTTTCATTCTTTTTAGGCTACAAGGCAGATGTGGAACTAGCAGCCAGGAAATTCTATAGACTAGTTAATGAGGATCATTAATGTGAAATATTATAGACATTCAATTCTAATACCGCGAAATACATTCAACCTTACTATGAGTTGATTAATCATTAGGAATATATTAAATTGAGATAGTTCGAACCTAGTACATGTGTTATTACTAATAAAAAGTTTGATTCGCTTTGTAGGGGAATATTCGGAAGATCTGAATACAGACCTCGCTTTTAATTGCCTAAATATTTTGTCTTCTTCTACGCAAGGTCAGATGTATTTGAAGATTATAAGAGGAAGGTTCTCCACATAGCATCAGAAATAGGGAACTCTTTGATATAAAACATAACTCCTATGGGGATTACGAAATATAATGGGTGGTGTTAATCAGCAGAAAAAATGAATTATTTCACATAGTCAATTGTACTTAATATCAGACTATTTGATGCTATATGGTATTTCAAGTTTATAGATTTAAAAAGATTTGAACTAATCAATAAGGTAAAGCTATCAATACAAAAATCAAATCAATATCTATTAAAAATATCATCCTATGATGAAGAAAGAGCTATTTAAACTAAAGATTTCATTATAAATGATCTTCAATAGAGATGCCTATCAGTAATTGATTTGGTAAGATTGCAAACCAATAATTCTATGCTTCATTATTTAGCGTCTCACATAAAGGAGAAGATCAAGAGTTAGAAAGTTAAATTATATTCCCCTGATGCTATGATACTATAAGCGAATGAACTGGATTAATAATTCTTTATGGATGAGGCACACTTTTGTTAGGATATCACAGGATAACTTAAGTAGTATAAGATGCCTGTATTCTTATTTTGTCATCCTAAGGATAAGGAGAGAATAATTGACATTCTGAATGGCTTATTAAATTTGAATCACATAAAAGGAAAGATGTAATAAACTTTTGTGAAAGACCCGTTAGATTTGTCTTATGATAAATCATTCTCTGTATGTGAGGACAAAGTTGTGGATGTTAAAGGAAAATCAGTGTATATGTCACAATTTTCAATTCAAAATTTTATTGACCCTTGTCCAGAGTACGATATTGATGAAGATGAGATCAAGGTAGAGTTGAGTTAGAAATTCCACAAGAGGCATGAATAAGGAAATGGGTAATTTGATTAAAAGCACCAAATCTCATAATCATAGAAATAGTCTGATGTGGACAAATAGTCATTCCTCAATCAATCACTTTAAAATCCAGTTAATATCTCATCATTAAGCTAATCATCAATCAAATAATAGTCAAATGTTTCACTATAGAAATCAGAGTTATCTCAAATAATACAGAAACCCTTGAAAAACACCATTACATAACTCAAGAATTACAGCATAGTAAATGAGTAGAACGGATTTTCCATAGTATTCTACACTTGTGAGGATGGATACCTATTATTGTCTGAGAAATTTGACTTAGAGCATTTCAAATAGTTTTGGAATTAAGTCTATTAGCTAGATCACTCATTTACAATAGTATCTTAGACTGATTTCATTAAATTTGAGATTGAATTCACAAATGATGACAAAATTCCTTAAGACAAGCTAGAGATAATTAATGGATTGGATTAATATTTCAACTCAACTATTTATATAGTATCTGCTAATTAAATTGATGATGACACTCTAAAGAAGATGGAGTAAAATTATAATTGTTTGATAAAGCTCTTTAAGACATAAAAACAACCAGGATTTTTTGAGAGTGGGGTAAAAGAGGACCAAAATGGATAATATTTTGCTGCAAAGATATATCATCTTATGAGATCTAATATCCAAGCTATTCAGGATAATTTACTATCTTAGAAATACTATGTGTAGATGAAAGAGTCATAGTTCACATTAGCATAATAAAAGATTAAGCTGCAAAAAGTTTGTATAAGCAAAAACTATCTGAATTACTTTTGGGTAGAGTTTCATGGGCCTAAGAGTCAGCTGTAGTCCATATTGGATTTAATTTATTAGAATGAAATGGAATAATTAAGTAAAGTGTAGGACCAATATAATTTGATTGAAAAGAATGAGGAGTATGAGCAGTATGAAATTATAAACAAGGACAATTACAAATAGTATTGGATTGAGTAGCTTAGATAAATCCATAATCTAATATTGGAGGAATAAGAACTAAATCAATATAATGGGCCAGAGGAGAAACTTGTGATATACACACAAAATTAAGGTATTTGTCCTTTATATTAAAGTCGGACAATTATATACTGGAATTACTTAACTCATTCCAGGATAATATACACTTGCTACATGTGTGATGACAGATAAAGTCCCAATATTTTAGGATACTAATTGCTTATTAATATAGATTATTATAAAATTATGATATTGCTATTCACTTTATAAAATTTATAATTAATATATTTACAAATCAATAACATCATCATTTATAAATATCTCATCATGAACACAAATTTATATTTCTTATAATTTTAATTTTATATTTAATGATATCATACTAAGTCAAAGCAATACTGTGGAAGAATGCAAAATAGACTAAATTAACAGACTTATTAAAGGAAGCATTCATCCCATTATTGGCTGTATTCATTTTATTTGGGTCGTAAATCAATAAAGAATTCGGAAAGATATTTGTGGAATTGATGATCCCCATTTATATTCCATCCTCATTTAGTGGATTGGCGAGATAGTTATTAGTTGATTATGTTGGAGAGAAAAGAACTAAGTTAAGAGACATATATCATATAATGGGAATGTAGCAAAACAATTATAGGATTGCATGGTTTATAACATATTTAATGAAATCCCTTGTCATATTGGGAATAATTGGATTATCGTTTTACTTTTTATTAGATTCATTAATGACGGCAACAATAATTAATGTTAACTTTTGCTTATTCCTTTTTGCAGCAGTCTCTGAGACCTTTTTAATTTCAACATTTTTTTAAGATCCCCAATTAGCTGGAGAATTTGGATCCTTTTTCCTAACTATAGCATCTATGAGTTATTTTTTAGTGTTCTTATTGGACAATAGTTGGATAGCTTATGCAATAATTATGTGTTTTCCATAAGCGACATTTAGTTTGATTTTAATGTCTTACTTGAGCAACAGTTTAAAACTAGAAAGAATATGGCCTTTAAGTGTAGGTTTATTTGTCAGTTCAATCATTTATATCATATTATTCATATATTTAGAGTCGAATGATAAGTCAATATTCTCAATATTTAGAAAGAAAAAAAGAGTTATTTTAGAAAATGAGCTAGAACTAGAAAATTTGTCAATACAAGAACAGAAATAAGCTATAACAATCGAAAACTTAGTGAAAAAATATGATACACAGATTGCTTTAGATTTATCTCTCAATATAGCTGCATATCAAATATTTTGTATTTTAGGGTAAAACGGAGCTGGTAAAACGACTACTCTAAATATATTAACTGGGTTAACATAGAAAACGTCAGGCAGGGTTACAATACTAGATTTGGATATTGATAACGATAGGGAAAAAATATCAAAGAGCATAGGGTACTGTTGTTAGGAAAATATATTGTATAAAGAGTTAACAGTCATTCAGAATTTAATGTACTAGGGAATGTTGAGAGGGTTGAATGGATAAATGCTTATGATGGAGTGTTAAAACATAATATCAGATTTAGACATTTAATAATTTGCAAATATATAGGTAGGCAAATTATCTGGAGGAAATAGAAGAAAAGTAGCCATCGGAATTTCGCTCATAGCTGGATCATAAATAATATTCTTGGATGAACCAACAGCAAGTTTAGATCCTAATTCAAGAAGATAAATATGGGAAATTCTCAAAAAGTTAAGATTGTCAAAAACCATAATACTTACAACTCACTTTATGGATGAGGCTGAATACTTAGCTGATACTATTGCAATACTCAAAAAAGGATAATTGATAACAAAGGGCACTGCTTAAAAGATTAAGGATGAATTCAACGTTGGTTATAAGCTTTATTGTGAACCTTAGATTGCTTTAGAATATTTCTCTAGTCAAAATCCAAGTAACATAGTATTAGAAAATGATATTTTTTAATATTACAATATTTTCAAAGAGATTGAGCAAAAAGGAAATAACGTACTTTTATAAATATATTATTTAAAGATAAGATTAGTTTAAAATACCCTGGAAGATGCCTTTCTAAAGTTGAATAAGTAGAATGAAGAACAACTCTAACATGAACCAATAGAAATAAGAGACGATGATTTAAATTATTAAATTGAGATTTCAGAGAGTAAATTTAAATTAAATTTAGATCCCTTTATCAGATTTATTCTCTAAGTAATTGCCTTAATTTTAAGAAAATATTATTAAAGCATTAGAAATTTCAGTACCCTAATTATGATCTTGCTACCAATAGCATTCTTACTTATTGGAATGATAGTTGGAACACCTTATCTGAATAATTTGAATGGTAAATTGGAAGTTCAAATGTTCTTTGTAAGTTTGTTCATCGTGCAATCATTTAGTTTGAATAGTTCCATTTTTATTAACACTCCAATTTAGGAAAGGGAAATAAAAATTAGGCAATAACTTAAATAGTTGGGAGTTAGCCATTTGGCTTATTGGTCAGGAACTTTTGTTGGAGACTACATAATTGTTATGTTTTCAAATCTTATTATTTATCTTATGCTTAGATTTGGAACTCTGTCTTTTTATTAAGACTATATTATAAACACAATACTAATTTTAGAAATATTTGGGTTTTCATTTATACTTTACTCATACATTTGCTCATATTTATTTGAGAACTCTAAAAGTGCCTATAAACTATTTCCAGTCTATAATTTCTTACTCAGCTATACTTTTCCATAATTGATTTTTGATATTTGGTTCCAAAATCCATAATACTCAGCATATAGTAAAGCAAGTGCCCTAATATCTCCCTTATATGCCTTGGATCGAGCATTACGAGAATTGAGGAATAACGAACATTGGTTTTATCTAGGAATAATGTTAATTCAAATCGCAATTTACATAATAATCTTAATCTACCTTGAATCTCATACACTTATATGGAATAGTAGGGACTTGAATGGAACAGAAATTCAAATACAAAGAGTTACCCACAAATACGATAAGACTAATTAGTTTTAATTGAATGATGTCTCATTAACATTTCAAAAAGGATAGATAATTAGTTTATTAGGGCCTAATGGAGCTGGTAAATCCACCCTAATCTAGTTGTTGACTGATTGCATAAAATTGTAGAAGGGATCTATCTAGTATTTGGAAAACCAAAAAATAAGTACATGCTAGTAAGAGGAGGGTGTGTGGGATGATTTGAGTCCTATAGAAATCTGTTATCTATTTTCTCTACTAAAAGGGGCTACTAAGAATGTCAATTCAGATATCCTGTCTATATTGAAGGCTTTATCAATTCATACATACAAATAAATAAAAAATTTGAGTGGTGGTCAAAAAAGGAAGGTAGCAATAGCAATTTCACTCCTAGGTAGAGACAATACTGTCATTCTGGATGAACCCTCAAACGGACTGGATCCATTTTCAAGAAGGAATCTTTGGAAACTTATCAAGGAACACATCTAAATAAATAGAAGCACAATATTACTAACTACGCACGACATGGATGAAGCATAAAATTTAAGTGATTAAATTGCTATCCTAATCAAAGGTGAGATTAGAGAAAATGAGTCATGTCGAGGACTAATAGATAAATTAGGATCAGGAGTTTAATTAGTCATTAATTCATAGAAACAATTGAACTTACCTGATAAAGATAGAATAGGTGATTAGTATATCTTGAATATCACGAACCAACCAATAACTCAAACATTAGATCTATTGAAAAGTCATGAGTATGAGAGTTTCTAATTTATTGAGGCAAATTTAGAATAAGTATTCCTTAGGTTAACATAATTATAATATGATGAATGAATTATATGAATTAATTTATAGTAAAATATGGTTATTATAGTCGAATTGCATCTTAGATGGTAATGTTTAATTATTAATTATCAATCTTTTTAGGAAGTACGAAAACAATCAGTGAAAAACAACAAGAAGATTTAAAAAAAACTGCAAAACACTGCTTACCCATTTCTAAATAGATGGCAAATTAGAATCAGAAATAATCCAAAGAAAACTATATTTCTGTTTTTTGTAATTGGAGTTTCATCATGGTATGGATATCCATAATGTAAGATAATTCAATAAATTTGATTTTTATTAGAAATTAAGAAGCATGGAACCAATCACATAAAAACTTTCAAGATGGATTTTTGATTTTAAATTACCCCATCCTGCAAGAGCTGAATTCATATTTGACTGTGAATTACCTGATCATATATTGTATCAGGTGAAACACTTTTATTGTTAAACTGATCAAGAGTTATTTTTTGGGGTTTCAAGAAAATATTTATATCTCGTATTCAAACAGATGAATTTAATTAAAAATGATAAAGAGAAATTGGAATTTTATTAGCGATCTGGATATTATTAAAAGGTAATCATTTATTCTAGTTTTATTAAGAAAAATTAAAGGGTTTCATCAGTCCATTTTAAATACTTTACATAGATGATTGACGATTTCTATAACCGAGCAAAAAAAGAAAATTCTGAAATAACATTTGATGATTTTATTAATCAACTGAAAGAAGCACATATGGTGATTATAAAAAAATATAAAAACTGGGAAACTAAAGCATAGTTAAGGAGATCTGAGTATCTGAAGATGTCATTGGCGATAACAGAGGTGAGATAAAGTTAGATTAAGTTGATACTAAAGGAAGATCCATTTATGAGTGAAGAGACTTTGGAAAATAAAGTATTTCTTTATTTCACTCTGTTAGTTATCGAAATATGGTTTAGAAGGTCTTAGTTTGAAAGAAAAATTACTGTTTTATTAGCTGAGATTACATTTATTTTCAATTTTATTGGATTCCTACAAATTAAAATAGAATGATTAATTTTTGCTGGATTCATAGAAAAAGAAGAAATTAGAGAATAATGTTTTAAAATATGAGAAGTTAGTGAATGAGGAACAATAAAAATGCGACAAAACTGAACTATAAATTAAATAGCTATTTAAGGGGGAATGGCACAGTGTATGATATTTCAAAAAATAAAAATAATATATAAATGATTGAAGAAATCTAGAGTAGACGACTCCCGCCTATTAGTTAGGCATAGAAAAGGATCTCTAAGGATAGTGGTGATCGTCGTTCATCCTACAATATAGAGGGATATGATAATATTGATGAAGGCTAATCGTAAAAATTAAGTTACGATTATTAGGAAGGATAAAGAGGAAAACTTCATAAAGATTTTAGCTGCTAGTCGTTTATTGGATTATGCCACAATAGTGTTGGTGGTATTGTATATACTTTTAGTTTTTATTAATTTTTCCTTTACATGTATAATTTTTAATATTCAAAAGCAAATGATGCATCTAATGATCCATAGATAGCCTAGACTCTATTTATCACTGAAATTATTGAATTGTGTATATTAAGCTTATTTTGTGTAGAAATATCACTCAGAATTTATGCATAAACACCCACAGTAAAAAAATATATAAAAGCAGGTTTATTACTCAGACAATTGGAATAAATTTGATACACTTATTATTCTGATATCTATGGCCATGATAATATTGGATTTTACTATTAATGATAGCAATTTTAGCACGGCCAGTAAAATACTTAGAGGAATATTTAGATTTTTAAGGCTTTTCCTTGTTTTCAGAAAAGTAAAATCAAAATTATATTTAAACAGTTCAATTAAGTCAAAAAAATATCTAATATCAATACTAGATATAACGTAAGATCGCCTATTGAGAAGGTCTTAGAAATATTGAGAGATTTGCTAGAATAGTTTGAGGATCCAGACATTGTTAAGGAGATTAAATATTCAATAGAACAAATATCAAATAATACTTTATATGAACCTATTGTGGATGAATAAACCAATAAGATCGATGTAATGAGTTTTTATTATAAATAAGGCATTATAATGGATTTCGAAAGCTAGAAAGTCGACTTAGTAGGAGAAAATAGAAATTAAGTAGGTAGGCGAAGATAATGATGAGGAAAGTATTCATGATCTCATTCCTTTACCATAAATAAGAATATAGGATTTTAATAACAACATAACAAATCTAGCCTACGACTATTTCAAATTATATGAAGAAATCAAAAATGACATGCTCTCTTAGTTACTGATATATTTGTTTGGAACACACAACCTTTTTTCCTCATTACACATTAATTTTCCTGCATTCAAGAAAGTTGCTGAACAAATTTCTCTAGGGTATAATTTATGTTTAATTAAGATATCTTGATAACCAATACCACAATGTTATTCATGCTTTTGATGTAACACATACAGTGTATTTCTTCTTGTAAACATGTGATTTTAAGAATGTGGCTAAACTTTCTAATCTAGATTTAGCTATTATGTTCATATGTGCGGCAGCTCATGATCTCTAACATCCGTAATAATAAATAATATTTTTAGAGGCAAAAATAATCTTTTTTTGAACCATACTCGCGATCCACTTGCAATTAAATATAACGATAGGAGTCCTCTAGAAAATCATCATGTCTCAACATTATTCATGATTATTCGACAAAACGATTTGTTGTCAGGCATTTCACTAACGGATTATAAATATTTTAGAGAAAGATCAGTAACTATGATTCTTAGCACTGATAATGCTATGCATGGAAAAGGTAAAAACTAATTATTAATAATTTTTTTATAAAATAGACTTCAATAAACTAAAGGCCCGATTAGCTAGTGCAGATTTTGATCCCATAAACAAAGACAAAGGAATTTGTATGGACGCTTTACTTCATGGCGCAGATATAAGCAATCCTTTCAAGCCTTGGGACAATTATTATGCATGGACCATAAGAGTATTAGAGGAGTTTTGGTAATAAGGAGATAGAGAAAAGGAGTTGGGACTTCCAATATCAATGCTTTGTGATAGGAAGACGACTAATACAGCGAAATCACAAATTGGATTTATCGATTTCATGGTCATACCATATTATGAGAGTCTATAACAGTTCCTTCCTAACTTGGCTGGATTTACGCCATAAATTCATGAGAACAAAAAGAAATGGCAAGATTAGATTGAATATTACTAAAATTTATTAAATGAGAAGTGATGATGATGAGGCTCCGATCGAAATTCTATTGAAAGACACCAAATAATAGGTTAAGAAACGAATACAGAGACCTAAGCAGAAAAAACCTGTAAAGTTATAAAGGCCACAATTAAATAATCTTTTCGATGAAGAACCTTTACCATTAGAATCATCAAATACAAATACAATTTCACAACTAGTCAAGAATGATGAATCCCTTTAAAGAAACATAAATGAGAGATTGCCTGAAAAAGTGATTAAAGGAATTAAAATGCCCACCCTCCAATAAAATGAAGTCTTTTAATTGAATATGAAACCTAAAAAGAGTATTTTAATTCATTTATTATATAGTTAGATATGATAGTAATTTCAAAGTAGAAACAATACCAACATTTGTAGCCCCTTTGTAACCAGCATTATAATATTTAAGAAGCTAATTATTTGATAGGAATTCCAATAAGAGAACTAGCCTCTAAAAGATTATTGGCCGTAAAGTAAATTGATTTATTTCTTTATTAAAATAAAAATAAAAATAATAATATTTTATGCAAAAAGAGAAAAAAAAGCTAAGAATTGGAGCAAAAATATTTGAAAGTTCACAAGAGGCGCCTTAAATAGTGCAAGCTCAGCCAATTAAGAATGAAAAGAATGTCAAGGAAGACTTTTGGTTTATGAATGAAAAATAAAGTGTCCATTTTAAGGATAGAGATCTTACATATCTTTTTGCTCTCCTCCTTAATGAAACAAGAGATAGTATGTTAGAAATGAAGGATGTTTACTAAGATCACGAGGACTACCTCTATCATATTGTTCCTTTATTTATTAACGAAACATTAGCATATGTTAAATCTGTGGCGGAAGATGCCACAAAAAAATATATCAATTAAATTAAGAATGGGCCATTACCATTACGTTATAAGATCAGAATAAATAATAAAGCAACAATATTAGGGAAATGTTTGGTGATTGATGCTATTGAAGGGGACTTTGATTAGGAAAAAAAGCATACTTGGAAAAAAATGAACTTCAACGAATATTTGGAATTTTCAAACGCCAAATCATTCGTTGTTTAAATTATGGTGAGATAAAAAATAGGAAATATGAGTCTTTTGGGAATCATTTATCAAAATTAAATATATCTGCCTTGGAATAAAAGAGTTGTCAATGCATTTAAAATTCCTAATTTGCATTTAGAAGAAAGATTATATAAAGACCTTATTGATAATTATATGGAGGTATATGCTTAATGTTATCATAGCTACCTTATCCTAATTTCTCAGAATTATTTCCTTATGAGTTTTTAATTCATGCATATCCTATCTATCATCCAGCAACTTATCTAAAAGAAGTTAAAGCTCTATTAACGATAAATAACTCTAAGTATAAATTAAATATATCATAGGTATTTAAAATTTATACTTAATCCTCTCTTAGAGGGTTCTGTATCGTAGGCTTCTCAAACGTTTGGATAAGATATGATTTAAATAGCTAGTAATGCTTTTAAACATCCAAACATAAAAGATGTGTATAATCAAAAATAGAAAGAAGCAATATTGTAGGCTGTAAACTACAATAAACCAATCACTCTCATAAATGGTCCTCCTGGGACCGGCAAGACCTTCACATCATTAGGAGTAATTAGCGTTGTTTTATAGAAACAATACAAGTCTGGTGTGATTTTATGTTGTGGGCATTCAAACACTGTCATCAATGATTGGGTTAGAAAACTAACAACTAGTTTAATTGATGAGTTTGGAAATTAAATCGAGGAAAAGGTTATAAGGGTAGGTAATGCTGATAAATGCGATCCTGATATTTATGATAATTGTTTAGAAATTTTAGCCTAGAGAGACCTGTTTGAGAAAACCGCAACTGAATAGGATAAAATAAGTGCAAGAAGGTAATTAAATCAATTTATTTTATAGTTTATTACCAGGAGAAGGCACATTGACGTTAGTACATATGAAGTAGAGGATATCATAACTAAATGATTAAATATATGATTTGTAAGACTTTCAGGATTAGACAGATGATTAAGACAAATAAATGGAAATTTAAGATAAACTCAATCTTATGAATTAATGGAAAAAGGAATTGCGAAGACTTTATTCAATATTTTCCTAGTTGACAATTACATAAAAAGAACTATATCGATAATTACAATCTAAACATATGGATGGAGCAAAAATCATAGTCACTACTTTAACAAGCTCAGCCACGATGAAATTTGAAACATTTATGGAGGATAAACAAATAACTATGCTGATTGTTGATGAAGCTCCTATGTGTTTCGAGCCTTCAACCTTAATACCTCTATCTAAATATGATGTTTACAAACTTGTTTTGATTGGTGACCATAAATAACTAGGACCTGTTATATATGACACAACTAATGCCTAAACATACAATTACTGTAGAAGTCTCTACGATAGATTGATGGTCAAATTGCCATTAATATAACTTGACACTTAATATCGATCTATGCCTAAATTATCAATTGTTACTTCACAGTTTTTTTATAATAAAAAAATTCATGACGACTAATCTGTTAAAGACATGAAATTCCCTCACTATTTGGAAAATCTAAGCAAAGATAAGAATTTTGCTTTCTTTGATGTAGTTGGAGGAGAGTAACAATATAATAAGGAATAGAATTCTTATTATAATGATTTGGAGGCTTGGGGTGTGACACTCTTGATCAGTTTTCTTATTAGTGGAGGTTGTGATAAATTTAAAGTAATATCTGTCATTACTCCATATAGAGCATAGGTGAAAAGAATTAAATAGACTATTTTTGTTTATAACGAAGAACTTTTAGACTTCGTTGATGTAGATACAGTAGATGCTTTTTAAGGGAAAGAAAATGATATTATGATAATATCACTTGTAAGGAGTGAGGGATTAGGCTTCTTGACTGATAGAAGGAGAGCAAATGTTGCAACTTCAAGGGCCTAATATGGATAATTCATATTTGGTAATAGTAAAGCATTTGTAACTCAAGAATTGTGGGGAGCTCTCTATGAGTATATCCATTAATAGGGTTGTGCTTTTAAATATGGATAACAGTAAATCAATGAGTATGAATAATTTTTTTATCATAAAATATCAAATAATTGAAATGTTGTATTTAATTATAAATGAATAAATCATTAATAAATGTTTTTGAATAAAAAAAATATATCATTTGATTATTTTGATATATAAAAGCAAATAACACATTAGCTATGGCAAATATTATTATATGAAGATAAACACTAAAGACTTTTAATTTCCAGACAGGTTCTTTGAAATACCTCCAACAGAGATGTCCAATAAATAAATTAATCAGCAACTATTTATAATTTAGGGAAAGTTTTAGAGCGATGTTGAAGAAGTGGAAAAAAAGGAATATTTTGATTTTCTGTTAAGCATAATAAATGAACATGTTAATGAACAAATTTAGAATAACATTGCCGATTTATTATACAATTAAATTAATAAATTTAAATAATAGTTGTAATTGTATAAAAACTCAGAAAAGATAACACTTTATTTGACTTTATGTGCCATTTATAAACTTGAAAAATTGAATGCTAACAATAAAATACATCTTATCAAGAACACTATTTAATATTTTTAGTCGAACTAAATGATTTTAAGAGTTTACGATTTGGTCTTACAAATAGTGTTGAAAGATATTGAAAATGACTGGATACATATATTATTAGTATAGCTATATTAGGCAGTAGATTAAGATAGAAGGATAAATTTGGCATATTAGTTGTCTGAATAGAAATCCAACCCTGTTAGATTATTGAGGAAATTAGCAGGAAAAATTATCGAGGATTAGGATTAAAGTGCAAAAAATAAATTTGATAATATATGGATAAAGGATGATCCACAATTTATTGAGAACATTATTATAGGCTATATTTAAGAGGTTTCTTACATATATTCTAAATCTAATAGGATAGTCCTTTAATTGATGGCTAAACACCTTCACAACTATATGTGTAATGAAAAAGTGGTGAATGTTCTTTTAAATTACTATAATAAAACTGCACAATTCATTCGAAATACAGCTACAATTATATTGACATTACTATTTCCTAATCTTTCAGAGGAATTGCAAAAATTAGTTACTAAATTTTTAATTTAGAGATGTGATGATCAAAACGTTCATGCAAGATCATGTGTTTATTAATCAATAGGAACTCTGGTTAGATATTTTTAGGATTTGTCAAACTTTTTAATAATATCTACTGATAGGATGAGAGACAAAGGTACTTTTGCAAGAAGATCAGCGATTTAATTATTTAGATAAATTCTTTTGAGATATTATAATCTTTTTGGTTTGTAGATTTACAATTATGCTATTGTAAATTAATAGTATGAGAAATTGACAGAAAGAAGGAAGAACATAATTTTATAACTTAAAGAGTTAAGAGAGAATAATCCAAGCAATTAGTAAGAAAAGGATATAGCTCAACAGAAGTTAGATTAATTACATGATGAAATTACAGAACTTAAATAGGCAATCCAAACTAATGAGATCTAAAGAATTATGCATTAGCAAATTTAAAAAGCAATTGAAATGTTACCTAAACTAGTAATGTCGAAAAATGTCTCTGAAAGTATGGAGGTTCTTCAAGCTTACTAATTACTATTAAATTTAAAGTATGAAGGAATGATTGAGCGGATTAAATAGACATTAATTTTAGTTCACAATGAAGATATGAGAGAAAAAATGGTCTCTTATTTCCATTAAAATTTTTATGACAATCACTAAATTTTATTAGAACTCTTTGAGAAATCGAATTTATGGGATTTAGAAAATATTGAATTAATTATGAAGCATTCGAAGCCTAAATAAAATATATTAGATATTGCTTGGCAACAATTTACGGAAAACAAATATGCATATTCTAATTTATTGATTTTAAGGTTCTCGGATTTCAGTTAATTACCTAATTTAAGTTAGAAAGTGGCATTCCTAAAAGACTCAATAGCCAAGACTGACAATTTTAAAATTCTGACAGAAATACTTCAGATTGTATAGACCTTAGAAGATGAAGATGTTTCAATTATATTTATTAACTTAATTTCAGAAAAAATTCGAGAAATGAATATTGAGGATGCTGGATGGTATTAATGTATGGAGCATATTATAAGATTGATTACCTAACTATTGAATCCCGAATTCCACCTATAAAATTTATTCTATCAATTTGAAAAGTTTCACATAATACCCAAGCTATTTATCTCAAGCACTGCTTGTCTTAAATTATTCATCAACTTTGATTAAATGGTAAGGAGATACATAAAGAAAGTGCAATCTTCGGAAGTAACAGGGGAATTTGATTTAATTGATGGAAATACTAAGGATCATCTAGAAAGAAAATAGGAAGAATTGTATGAATTTTTTGATGAATTGTCATTTCATAAACTATCCTAAATAGCTTCAAACATGTGTTTAACCTTTATTGAAGATTCTTACAGATAGCGAATCTAAATATTCGATTAAGTGGTATTAGTATCCTTGCTTTAATTTATGATTATATCCTCTACTGCAACGAATAACAACTAAAAACTGATAGCTAATTTGCTTGATTATCCATTATTAGATAGAAATCTTAAGTGTAATGTTCTGATTGCATTTTCAGACATCTATTAGAGAAATTATAGCAGATGTGAGATAAACTCATTTATGAAAAGAATGGAGGATACAGATATTAAGGTTAGAAGAGTTGCGATATTAATAAATTCCCATCTCACCCTTTTAGATATCCTAAAAACAGATATTGGGAAATTGGCAAAGCATTTGGTTGATCCAGATGAATAGGTAAGAAGTCATGCAAAGATATTCTTCATCCAGTATTACAAGAAGAACCCTCAATTAATGTGGACCTTAATTCCTGAATTAATTAATTAGTTGTCTAAGGATTTTCAAGTAAACAATGAAGAATTTAAAAATCTATCTTAGGAACTATTTCCATTAATAGATAGAGACTCAATAGTAGAGAAATTACTTAACAAATTATTGGATAGATTTGAAGTATTCCAAAGAGAAGCAAATATAAGGAATTCTGATTTTTTAAAGAAGACAAGAGATGGGGAGGAGATAATAATGTATGATCCAACATTCCTGAATGCGGACAAAGAAAAGAACTTCCTATCGATTTGCTTATCACAGATGGACTACTCATATAGTTCTTTATAACTTATTGTTGAAAGATTCACCAATTACAAGGATTCCCTCTCTAACAATTTCATCTTTAGTTAATTCAAAGAAATCTACACCAAATGCAGAAAGAGGGTCACAAATATGTAATAAAATCAAATAGAATATAAAGCCTTATTAGAAACATTTAAAAATAAGCTTTCATTTTATGATTCTACATTATAAGTGCAACCCAAAAAGAAGGTAGTTCAGAAAAAGAAAGTTATTAATATTTAGCCATAATAGGACAGTGACTAGGAGAGTAGTTCAATGGAGATAGAATGATTTATCTTAAAAAATTAATATTTTTATTAACAATACAAATTATGGGATCTGCCTAGTAGTCAAGACCGATGTTTGTGACAAAGCCTACGAAGACAAATGAGTAAAATATTACGAAAGACGTTTAGAGTATTAAACACGTTGAAAATATATACGTTCAGGTATCAGATTAGAGATAAGACAAATTTTTGAAATTTGCAGAGGAACTTAAGTTAGGTATTAAAAATTCTATTCAATAGTCAAACCGAAACGAGATCAAAATTATCCATAATATGAAGAAAACTTTGATGAGATATTTAATCTTAGTGATCAACAATTACTTGAAATTTAGTAAAAATATGGGTTAAATTAAACTGAGGTTTATATAATTCTGGATGAAAGAACTAAATTTATTTAATCATCTAAAAGACACTAAGATAAATCATTTGATGTCATAAATTTAAAAAAATAATACAAACCAGATTTGAATAAAGAAAATAAAACAATATTGTTTTTAGGAGAAAAATAGACAGGAATCACTACGTTTGCAAATTGTGTTATAAATTCACTTAAAAAAATATAACTTAGATCGGATGTTAGATATTGGTTAGACAATTCGATGTATTACAATTTTGAAATTGAAGACAATACACTCTAGTATTAACTGATAGATTATCCAGGAATAGATAACGAATAAGAATTGGATTAGTAGTTGATGCAATTATATGACACTATTGCAGAATTTAAAATATGTGCTATATGCTTTATTGCTTAAAATGGGGATTAGAATTCAACAAAATTTCAAAAAAAAGTGTTGAAATATTTCAATAAGAAGGATCTAAATAAAATATTTTAAGTAATAACATTTTCGGATTTTTAATAAATCTAATAGGCTGGCTAAATTATTTAAGAATCGTTTCAATCTTAGAGTATATCATTTTTTCAAGAAAGTTTAAAAAACCCTATTAATATGGTATACATGAAAAAAACTTTGACAAATATAGAGCTTTTGGAGAAAGAAATAGAATAAATATAGGATTTCATAGACACAAAAATCATTAAAAACACCATTATATTAAATAAAACATTGTAGATTATTTACGAGCAATATTCACTTTGCCAAGAAATTTTAAAAATGATTGATAGATCCATCAAACAATATGAAGGGTAAAAAAGTCATTCAGATTAAAATTGCAAGTTATTTCAAGATTATTACTTCTACAAAGACGAGATGGAATTTGCTAAAAGAGAAATTGAATTGAAGGAAAATGAAAAAATTGTTGAATGCAGTTATTGTTAACTCTCTTGTACTCAAAAAGGGGAAATTACAGCGGATATATACTTAAGTATTACATTTTATAGAAGACATTGTTTAACCTGTGATTGCCCTATTGATGAACATTTTTTGTCAGATTCAAATATTATAAAGTACAAGAAACCTGTTAAAAAATAATATGTGGATGAGGGAAGAAGAAGTTAGTATCTACATTATTAGGGTTCAGCTCAAAAGAGTGATCGTGCTCTTGAAATTTTAGAAAAATTCTTTAAGTAATTGATTTAAAACTACTAAACAGTCCTATGCTAAGAATAAAAGCAAGCATATCTAAATCTCTAAAATAATTTATTTTTTGAAAAGAAATATCCTGAAATTGTTTCTTAGTTTAAATATATTAAGTTGGATAAAATATAAACTTATACAAATAAAGATTTGCAAATATTTATTGATGACCAAATAGAGTAAATTGATATATACAGGCATGAGCAAGAATAATTTAAGACTAGGGATTTAGAGAAGAAGTTTAAGCATTAAATTCATCTAGGAAGATTTAAGGAGATAATTTAAAAAATTGAAAATTATATATGAAATCATTTGTATAAAATATTATATGTAAAACATGTCGATACAATAAAAATCCCTACCACACTTAATAAGTGTACATCTTAATTCAGAAGTGTAATGTCAAATATATAATTTAATAATATTTAGCTTTAACTAAATAATGTAATTTGGTTAAGTTATCCTAACAAATATGATCTATTCATAAAGAATTATCCCATCAACATACACATTCCATTTAACATAATGATCATTAATTCATTCATGGTAAGTTCTTGTTTAGAGGGATGATAAATATCATAGATTTGAGAAAATATAATGCTGAAAAAATAAAAGTACATTAGAATTCCGAATTAATGCACTCCACTTCCTTTTAGTGCTGTCAAAGTGGAAAAGGCAACTGAGGAACTTAATGAAAATGCAATAGCCATAATCACTCCAAAATTTCTATCTTTATATTAAAAGGTATCCTAATATCCAAAATATTAGAAGATAAAAGGAGGTCTTAATATCAAAGCAACCCCTATTAAACACAGGAATATTATTATAATAAGCGATACTCTGAGCTTTTCAGTCTTGAAATAATAAATTGATATAAATGCAATCCAAATCAAATTGAGTCTACTCAATATTACTGTTTCTGATGTAGGAATGTGCTAAAGAGACATATTAATGCAAACCAATCCTATACTGGAGAATATCCCTCTAGCCAATAATAAATTTTATTTATTCTTGTGAAATACAACTATTTTGTTATATTGACAAAATATGAAAACAATTATGACGGGTATCATTGATCCTAAGTAAACAACCCTCCCAGTAGAAATACCCTTAACCAATTTTATTAATAAGTAGGCAATAGAAAAAAATAAGCAAGCGATTATCTAATAACTTATTGAAAATGCTTATAGATGATTTTTCTCGTAACTTTCAAACTTTTTCAAGATAATCATTAAAATAAATAAAAAATAATGATAAATATTTAGTTAATAAATGTAATTTCTATAAAAATTATAACTATCATTTGGAATAAAATACAATTTAAAAATTATCATTTTTATTTAGATAGTATACTATAGGTGAACGCTGTTATAACCAAAGCTGTTCCCACTAAACTTAATATGTTGAGCTCTTAATTTAATAAAGTAACATCAAATATGAGATTAAATAATACTTATGCTTAGCTGAATAGTGACATTTGATTTAAATTTCCTATTATGTACGATCTGCTCATTAGGATTTGCCCTAACACTAAAAATAGTCCATTTAACATAATAAGAAATCCTTCATACAAACTAGGAACAGATATTTTGTAATCTTATACAATTATTAAATGTAACACTGGGACAGAGATACAAAAAAAGAAAAAGTATTACAATATAACAAACTAATTTAAATTAGCCTTCCTTAAGCTACTTAAAATACAATATGCAATGCTGGCAAGAGCAGAACTACATAATCCCATCATAACGCCATAACTTCTATATTCTGAAAGTCCTACTTATGCATCAAATCCTAGCAGAGATAAAATAAAAGGAGGCCTCAAAATTAAAATAACCCCAGTGAAGCAGATTAATATGCTCGAGACCAATTAGATAGTGAGCTTATCTATTTTAAGATAGTATATTGAGATAATAGCAATAAAAAAGGGAGTCAATTTTATCAAAATAGAAGTCTCTGAGCTTGTTAAATATTTAGCGCATTCATTCATTTAGCCAGCCGATATGGCTCCAAATAAGCCTCTGCAAATCAATTTTACTATATATTTTGGAGGATATGATTCCTATTCAATGTATTTTAAGTATAAAGTAATCGTGATATATGGAAGGAAACTGGCTAACATTAATATTTCAGGAGGTGGTATGTGTTTTATAAGTTTAAATGTTATCAAGTTCATTGAGAATAAGAGACATGACGCTAATTAGTACGTAATTGATATTGCTTGTAAATTTTCTTTTTCAATTTTTTCCACAAAAATAAAAAATTACTTAATCATTTTTAATAAATATTTTAATTATTGTCATTTTTTTGGTTTGTCAAGAACATTTGTGGTCAAACAACCTAACACGATGAATGTACCGATAACACTCATTAAATGGATTTCGACACCAATTACGCTGATGTCAAATAAGTAGTTAAAAAGCACACTTGATTAGGAGAGCAAAGAAATCTGATTCAAGTTTCCATATAATACCGCTCGGTTCATAAAAATTTAACCTGCTGCTCCATTAAATCCACCAAAAATTAAAAACATTGCTTCATGTAAATTTGGTGTTTTTATTTATAGGAAAGGCGAATACATTTAAAATAAGAATGGTGAAATAATCGTAAATAATGAGAAGTACTACAATAATACTAATTAGTGTACTCCTGACCCCTTGAGTGAACTGATAAGGACCTAAACACTCGATTAACTTACCGAACAAAATAGGGCTAAACATGAACCTAATAAATGATATGGTTAATTTATTGCAATATTCTATATTCCTAATGTTGCCAATAAAATTGGAGGTCTCAAAATTAATGCGACTCCAATTAATGTAATAAAGATCAATAAAACTTTTGTCATTCTGAGCTTCTCTGTTTTCAGTAAGTAGGCACTCATTAGTATTGTCCAAAAAGGTGTAATAGAGACTAGAACCTATGCTTCTGATGATGGCAAAAACTACAATGATTCAAACCAACACAAAGCTCCTACTCCACCAATTATTCCTCTTAATAACAATTTGTTCTATTGTTTCTTGGGATATGATTGTATTTTGTGTTCTTGAATATATAACCCCAAAATGATGATAGTAATGAACGATCTAATATATAGAGATTAAGTTGGAGGAATGTTTTTCAACAGTTTAACAGTCATAGATTGCAGTGAAAAGCATAGAGAACTCAAAACTATATAAAATATGGGGACAATTGGTTTAGTTT